>CAUYRH010032055.1:0-15013 GCA_963574655.1 Perodicticus potto | reverse complement strand
CATCCACGCACGGGAATATCACTCATCAGCACAGCTTAGTCCATCCACGCACGGGAATATCACTCATCAGCACAGCTTAGTCCATCCACGCACGGGAATATCACTCATCAGCACAGCTTAGTCCATCCACGCATGGGAATATCACTCATCAGCACAGCTTAGTCCATCCACGCACGGGAATATCACTCATCAGCACACTTTAGACCATCCACGCACGGGAATATCACTCATCAGCACAGCTTAGTCCATCCACGCACTGGAGTATCACTCAGCCAGGGAAAGAAGGAGGCTCTGACATAGGTTGCAACATGGATAGACCCTGAGAACACTGTGCTTGGTGAGACAAGCCAGACACAGAAGGACACACAGTGTGTTACTCCAGCCATATGAAACGTTTAGAATAGACATATCAACAGAGATGGGCATAGATTCCTGGTTGTCAGGGGCCTGGGAGTGACTGGTGATGGGCACAGGTATTCTTTTTGGGGTGATGGAATGTTCTAAATTGATATGGTGATGGCTGAACAATTAAGAATACACCAACCACTAGAAATGGGTGAATGGTGTGGCATTTGAATTACATAGCAATGAAGTGGTTAAACAATCAGGAAGGAGGAAGCTGGGGCTCTGAGAGGCCCTGTTCACAAAGCCAGGTTGGTGCAGGTGTGACTAGCCCTAGAAGGAGGCTGTGGGGACCCCCTGCTATTACAGTATCCCTGTGGGGCTCCTTCATGTGTGACCTGAGAGAGACATGCCCGTCAAGTTCCTGCCTGAATGAGGAGGGCCATGGCAGTGTATGGCTGAACAGGAGGGTCTGGAAGCAGGTTGGGCCCCTGAGATCTACTCTTTCCATTTCTCACACCCCCAGAGGGGCTGCTCGGCCTCTGGGAGATCACCACCTTGTGATTCAGCCTCGTTCTAAATGCTCCACGGTGCTGTGGGACATGGGATAGTTTGTAGGAAAACACCATGTAACTGGGGTGGTGATTCCCTCATGTCCCAATGGAGGACCCAGGGCCTGGTGCCCAAGGAAGGCTCAGCGCACCAGGGATGCACCTGCAACACTGACTCCCCTTACCTTGGAAGCCCCTGAGCCTCAGTGCGCGGTATTCAATCTCCTTCCTTTCCTCCTCGGCCTCGCTGAAGGGCCCTTCCTCCTCGTCAGGACAACTGTAGGGGGAGGGGACAGGTGGACAACAGTGCCTCCTGGGTGGGCTGGCCCCCAATATGGATGCTGATTCTGCAGAAACCAGCTGGAAAGGCCATCTTTGGTTTTGTGAGGGATTGTGCTTGTTAATAGTGCAGGAAGAGGAGGGAGAATGCAAAGAGAAGCGGGGCATTTACTGGCTTCAAGGTATTGGGACATAACCAGGCAGAGGCGTTATGCTACTGGCTGTGACCTGAAGGAGTCCAGAGGACAGCTTGGTCCCTGGGACCTGCCAGGTATGGTGGGAGGACTCAAGCTGCACACGGCTAAAGCCACTAAGCACCAAAGGAGCTCGGAGCAGGCTAAAGCAGCAGGAAGCCCCTGGCATAAAGGGGGAAAGGGAAGGCCAGCCAGGGCTGGCCCCTGAGGGGTGCTTGGCCTAAGAAGGAAGATGCCACAACCTGTTCCAACGGGTCTGGCCCCAGGCTGGGGTGGGCAGACAGTGCATCATGTCAGGTGGAGTGGCACACACATGCAGAAAGGTCCAGGTTAGAGCTGCCTGTCCCTGCAGTCCCTGGCTGGTGACATCTGGGCCTTTCTAGCATCCGATAGGTTGGGGCCTGGATGGCGTCATCTGTTCTAAGCTGGGATGAGGGAGTTCGAGGTCACAGCCAATGGGTCAAACCTTAAAGCCAAGGCTGGAGTACTGAGTGATGGGAACACACCCAGGGAACTGCTGGGCCCCTCTCACCTCTCTACAGCCCTTCGAATGTGCGCCATCCATGTGTTCCTATCCTCTTTGGAGCTCGTGTAGATCTCGTACATCTCGGGCCCTTGCAGGGAGGCGCTGATCAGAAACATTGCTTTCTCCTCATTGGCCACCTCCCTCACAATGAGTTTTTGTAAAGAGATGACAGGAGGCTTCGAGTCCTGCAGGGATAGAATGAGGTGGGGGCGTGTGTCACTTTTTACCCCACTGTGTCCACACAGTGGGCAGGGATTCTCAGTCTGGGACTAAGGGGAAGTCATGTGCCCCATTTCTGTTCAAATGATTCAAAGCAGAAGCATTTTGCCATTTGGAGAAAGAAAAGATACCATTGCAAAGGCATCTTTGTTTTTTTTTTTTGAGACAGAGTCTCATTATGTCGCCCCGGGTAGCATGCCGTGGCATCACAGCTCACAACAACCTCAAATTCTTGGCCTTTAGCGATTCTCTTGCCTCAGCCTCCTAAGTAGCTGGGACTACAGGCACCTCTGACAATGCCCAGCTATTTTTTTGTTGTAATTGCCATTGTTGTTTGGCAGACCCAGCTGGGTTTGAATCTGCCAGCTCTGGTGCATGTGGCTGGAGCCCTAGCCGCTGAGCTATAGGCACCGAGCCACAAAGATATCTTAATATCCTTTTAAAGTGCCCATTTAAAATGCTTTGAACTTTAAAAAAAAAATAAGCATGTAATCCAATGGGACTGGGGTCTTTATGAGAAAAGGAGAGGAGAGGAAAACATAGCCATGCACAAAGGAATAGACAACCATGTGAGGACGCAGGGAGAAGGCAGCTATCTGCATGCCAAGGAGAGAGGCCTCAGAAGCCACCAGCCCTGCCGACACCTTGATTTTGGACTTCCAGCCTCCAGAACTGAGGTAATATAGTTCTGCTGACTAAGGCACCCTGTATGGTATTTGTTATGGCAGCCCAAGCAGACTTATACACTGGTAGAAAGAACATACTGGCTCTGCCCAGATCACTGCAGGAAGGCACAGCCCTCAACATTTCTGACTTGTTTTCCCATTTCAGATCCCTGTGACCACAATCTTTGGTGTGACACTGTTTTTCCTCCCCCTATAGTAAATTATTCTTCTAAAGTAAAAATAAAGTGGAACTCTCCTTATATATCCCTGCTTGAGCCTAGAAACCCTCTTCCTAAACTTCTCCTGAGGTGCCTGGGCGTGGTGGCTAATGCCTGTGATCTCGGCACTCTGGGAGGTAAAGGTGGATCACTTGAACCCAGGAGGTGGAGGTTGCTGTGAGCTATGATGATGCCACTGCACTCCAGTCTGGGTGACAGAGCAAGACTGTCTCACAAAAGAAAAAAAAAAAAAACCAAAACTAAACACCAAAGAAGAACTGGACCCATATGATCCAGCAATTCCACTCCTTGGTATTTATCCCAAACAAAGAAAATCAAAGTATCAAAGAGATGCCTGCATGCCCCTGTCTCCTGCAGCATTATTCACAAGAGCCAAAACATGTAATCAGCCTAGGTGCCCATTACTAAATGAATGAATGAGGACAATGTGGTGTACATACACAATAAAATTCTATCCAGACATATAAAAGAATGAAATCGTCATTTGCAGCTACATGGATGGAACTGGAAGCCATTTTGTTACATGAAAGACAGCAGACGTACTGAGAGGGAGAAAGTTCAAAATACACCGCAAGGGAACAAAAAACCATGTCACAGAGAAATATGAACAGTATAAATACCGTATTTTAAAATACACATATATAGGCTGGGTGCGGTGGCTTACTTGTAATCCTAACACTCTAATAGGCTTAGTCAGGTGGATCGCTGGAACTCAGGAGTTGAAGACCAGCCTGAGCAAAGTGAGCCCCAGTCTCTACTAAAAATAGAAAAATTAGCCAGGTGTTGTGGTGGGTGCTTGTAGTCTCAGCTACTTGGGAGGCTAAGGCAGGAGGATCACTTGAGGTCAAGAGTGTGAGGTTGTTGTGCGTTATGACACCACAGCACTCTAGCCAGGGTGACTGAGACTGTCTCAAAGAAAAAAAAAAAAAAATTCACATATACAATTACCAGAAGGGCCAGCAAACTGTATCACCCATGGGCCAAATCTGCCTGCTGCCCAACTTAGAAACGAAGCTTTCCTGGCATGCAGCCACGCCCACCCAAGTGTGCACTCTCCAAGGTGCTTCCGTGGAGGGTCATGACAGAGTCTGAATGGTGTGCAAAGTTGAAATGATTTATTTCCTGGCCTGTGCAATATACTTATGTCATAAAGATTGGCTGAGCAGAGACTTGGTGTCAGGTGTCAGGACACGAGACAACATTTATTTTCTCTTTTGTGCTTTTCTGAACAGATGCAAGCTGCTGAAACAAAGCTACGTGCAGGTGAGTGTGGGCCATGTGTCTCCGCGTTTTTGTGAGGTTTGAAACGTGCTATTTTATGTCTTGCCCATGAGTGCAGCCACATTCTCTTGAGATACAGTGTCCTATTTGGGGTAACCATAGGATGTGGCAGGAGAAAGTCCCTAGGCAAGGTGCTTGGACGTTAATGGGGAATGCAGGTCCCCTCAGCACAGGGGAACTAAGCTGGGCTTGGACTGGACAACTGTTTGACCAAACAGCTGGCCCAGTTTTTGAAAGCGTAGGGTAGGAGGAATGGGGAAGGGGGCTGGGAAGTGTCTCGAGAAGCTACTTCAAACCTCTAGGAAAGGTGTGATTCTCTATCAGGGGATAAAGGCTGCCTGCCTCTCCAGGCAGTATGGAAGAAAACAGGCTCCTTAAGCCGTTCTGCAGCTGGTGCCCACAGAGGGGAGGCCTGGCCCTCTCCCTGCAGAGGATTCTGTCAGTGTTGTTAGATGCTGAAGAACCTATGGGTTGCCACAGGCCAGCAGGGTAGGAAGCCAATCCCCCCGGAAGCAGGGCGAGGTAGATATGGCCATGGATGCCTGGCTGGGCTTGGCCCCCATGACAAGGCTGCTCTGAGCCCACAGTCTTTGGGGTCAGCTTGACCATGGTCCACTGAGCCATGGCAACCTGAGCTCAGGTTCTCGGAGGTGGAGCCAGTGAGTTCCTGGGAAGAAGGGAGGGGTTTTCCTGGCCCAGATTCTGTGGTTTGTGAGTACCTGTGAGTGCTGCCAGGGGAATAACCAGGAAGACTCAGCGAGAAACTGAGGCTGGAGAGGCTGTGAGGATGGGAACTGAAGCCCCGTCATTCCTAGAAAACTCTCTTCCTGCCTATCTGGAGCCTTCTGGGGGGCCTGGACGCACAGGCTAACCGATAGGGGTGCCTTTGATGCACCCTCTCAGCTGCTACCGTAATGAGTGGCTTCAGAGCATCCCCTGCAAAGTCCCAGCCATCAGGACCCTTCGCCTGAAGAGATAAGACACGTACCACGGAAGCAAAGACGTACTTCTGATCCTTTTCTTGTAGCAGCAAAAGCACATCGGTCAGCAGGACAGCAAGGATATCTGGGGAGAAGCACAGTGGGAACAGATGTCTTAGATGTCTTAGTGGCTGCGGGGTCTTGCTGAGGGCCCCAGAAAGGGGTGGGCATGCTGATGCTTCTGCCTCATCCCTTCCCACCAGTGAGGGCTGGTCTCAGCCTCCTGGGGCCCCAAGTCTCGCAGCGTAAAGGCTTCTGCACGTAGGTGCGCATCCTGAACTGAGTTTTGACAGGAACATGTGAATCACCTTTCAGGGAAGCTGCTTCTGAGACGCCCCCCATCTAAATCAGATATACTTTCTCCATCCAATTTTCTTGCACTGTAACCTGCTGGCTTTTTTAAAAGCATGTATTGTACTTCTATTTTTTAATTTTTTAATGTGTTTAGAGATGGTGGCGGGGGTGTCTCACTATATTGCCCAGGCTGACCTTGAATTCCTAGGCTCGAGCCACACTCCCACCTCGGCCTCTTGTGTAGCTGAGATTAGAGGTACGTATCACTATTCCTGGCTCTAGTTTTTGGTTTGTTTTACTTGTTTCTCTTTCCGCCCCACTGAGTGAAGCCCCAGGGGGACAGGAGCCAGCTTTTGCCCGGTCTGGTGTCTCCTTACCACCCAGCACATTGCCTGGCAGGCCCAGAAGGCACAGTGCCCTCCCTGTAAAGCGCAGCTCTTGTGCTGAGATGACAGATGAGCACACACCGTCATTCCCCACCCTAAGGGCCCCTCAAGAGCTTTAAAGATGCTGATGCCAGTGGATAGGCTGGGATGTTCTAGAGGTTCAGAAGATGGACAGGAAACTCAGGGATGAGTCCTGAATGCTCTCTCATCTGGAACTGCAATGCTGTTTGAGAGCAGGGCCTGGAGCACATCTGGCAGAGTGGGTGGGATGCATGGGGGACACTGCTCAGCAGTCCTGGTGGCACTTCCTACCCACGCAGGGCCCTCGGGCAGTTCCCACAGCAGGCAGAATGTGACTGCATCTGGATTGCAGCTGAGTGTGTCTGGAACCCAAGGGCCTCTGCCAGACCTGGAGTGTCATGATGCCAATGCCTTGTGTTTTTGTTCAGAAGGCAATGACTCCTCTCCAGTGCGTCCTCCTGGTCTATACTGCACCATTTCTAAGATAAGAGGAAGAGGTGCTGATACGACCACCTTGTTTTGCTACACTCCTGCTGCCTGTGCACATCCCGATTTCGCATATAACCTCCCTTCAGCCATGAAGAAGCCAGGCTGCAGTGGCTCTATGTCAGTTGGCATCCACCAATCCAAGATGGCACCACTGATCCAAGATGGTGCCCACCACTCCAAGACAGTGCCCACTCATTCAGGATGGCATCCACCACTCCGAGATGGTGCTAAGAGCCCAGGATGGAGCCTACCCATCCAAGGTGGCACCACTGGTCCAAGATGGTACCCACCACTCTAAGACAATGACCATTTTTTTTTTTGAGACAGAGCCTCAAGCTGTTACCCTGGGTAGAGTGCCATGGCATCACAGCTTACAGCAACCTCCAACTCCTGGGTTCAAGCGAGTCTCCTGCCTCCACCTCCCAAGTAGCTGGGACTACAGGCGCCCACCACAACGCCCCAGCCATTTTTTGGTTGCAGCCGTCATTGTTGTTTGGCGGGCCCGGGCTGGATTCGAACCCGCCAGCTCAAGTGTACGTGGCTGGCACCTTAGCCACTTGAGCCACAGGCACCGAGCCGACAATGACCATTGATCAAGATGATGCTATCACTCTTAAGACAGTTCCACTCATCCAATCTGGCACTCACCAGTCCAAGATGGCACCCAATGACCTGAGTTGGTACCACCACTCACAAGATCATGCCTCCAACCTTAAATGGCACCCACCACTCTACGACAGTGTCCATTGATCCAGGGGCAGGGCTTTACCTTTCAAGCGCCCTGATGTGGCCTTCCAGCACAGTGTGCCCTCCAGGTGCAGTTGCCGCTGAAGCATGTCATCCTTGAGGAAGGTGAGCCCATTCTTGAGTTTGCTGGATGATTTCAGGTCCATCTTCCCTGCAATCTCCCTGAGGCGTTGGCCCTTCTCATATTCGCTGACCTTGGTGTCTACTTGTGAGATGATGTCTTTGATGAGGTTCAGGGCCTGGGTCAGGTCTTCGCAGTCCTCAGTGCCGGCTGCCACACACAGCAGAGTCAGTACCTTTCTTTGTCCAAGTACATGGACATAACAGAAGTGGGCACACTACACACGAGCAGTCAGGGTCTATAAGGTATGTTCCCCAAAGCTGCTGCTCAGAGGACCTCTACAACCACCTCTCAGCTATGACCTCCTGAGATGTGTCAACAGGTCTCCAAGATAAGTGAAATAGCCTCGGTAGAGCTTTTGTCTGACATGGAGGCTAAGGTGCAACTGAAGTGACAATATTGCCCTGCCTGGCAAACAAACTCCCCTGCGTACCTCAGCCCTTCATAAAAGACCCCGCTACTGCCTGTCATGACTAAGAACTGGCTCCTCCCACTCTAAGGATGTGGCTTTTGTGGCAGGAACAGGGGACGTGTGGGCAGCACTGCTTGGTCCCTAAGAACTCCCAGCGGGGCTCTGTGCCCTTTTCTGCCTGCCACAGTTCTAGGGACAGCCCTCTCTCAGCCTGGGCCCTGTGACACAGAGGTCATCTCTAGGTCTGTGTGGATCACCAAGAGTGACCTTGACAAGGGCACTGTCACCATCATTCAGCCACACCATAAGAGAAGGCCTGTGATGGCCCAGCCTGTGTGAGAGCTATGTGATATGGCAGTCAAATGAGACCTGGCTCCACCTTCTTGGTGCTAGCTGTCCAGTCCTTCTCACATCAGAAACTAGTGCCCAGCAGAGTAATTCCTCCAAGGGGAATTAACCAATGTGCTGCTGGCGCAGGGAGAGGGTGGACAACCGCCCCCCGACCCGCCCGGCAGTGGAGAGCATGAGCCTACCTTCCGTGTTCTGAATGATGCGCTCCACCAGCACTGGGTACTTAGTTATGCGCTGAGTGACCAATAGAATACACTCCTGCATGCCCAGCCGCCTCACAATGGAGGAGTTGCCAATTTTCTAGGAAATGGAAAATAAGACCTCACCACATTAACATCTCAGCTTCTGCCAAGCATGGGGCTCCTTCCTTTTCTGGCTCACCAGGACTTTCCCTATTGTGCTTTGGGGGGGACACATATCTGATCACCTGCTGTATACAGAAAGGCCACAGAAGCAAAGGCAGCTTCACCTTGTGTGTGAGCGAGGGCCCCGTGAGCCTCCTAAGAAGGAAGGCACACCTGCAATCCCAGAGACCTGGGAGGACCCTTGGAGGAGCGAGAGATCAGCCTGGGCAATAGAGGAAGACCCCAACTTCACAAACAAATCAATAAACAGAAATAAATACAGTTGATGTGAACGATCTGTTAAAAAAATGAAACCAGCAGCAGCCTGGGGTGGTCATGGAGATCACCCCTTTGTCAAGCTGTCTATAGGCGGGGAGTGCATGTGCATGGCAAGACCCTGACCCTGACTCACAGCTGCCAGGGGTGGGGGCGTTTGTCTGCTAAACTGGCTCCCAGGAGCCTTTTTTTTTTAAGCCAGGGCTGGGTCTGAACCTACCACCTCCAGCATATGGGGCCCGTACTCCCTGAGCCACAGGCGCCGCCCTCCCAGGAGTCTTCTGAGGCTGAGAACCAGAGTGGTGACCACTTGAAGTCATTTCCTGCTGGTGGCCGAGAGCATTCCACACATTCTCTGGATTTGCCCCTGCTGCTCCTGGATCCATTTTAGGTATGCCAGCCATTGAAAAGAGCTACTTTCTAAGAGGCCCAGAGAGTCACTGGGGGATGTGAGTCTGTGGACCAAGGCCACACCGGAGTACTTCTCCCTGCCCCCCACTCACTTCTAGGTGTTTCTGGCTCAGGCCATTAGGTGGGTCTTTCTAAGTCCACTGCTTATTAGTGGATGAACTGCAGCCCCAAGTGATTCTTTCCCTTTCATGTCTATCTACCATGACGATGACAAAACAGAATTTAAGTGCACATCATTCCTAACTTGAGACCATCAGTTGTTGAATGTCACTTCAGAACAAAGCCCTGAACAGGCCACAGGAGATGTAGCTGTTCTGAAATCACAGTGAATTTACTTGCAGTGTTCACGTTCTAATATGTCCTCTAATATGTCTACTCTGGCCTCCAAAGAGGTGAATGCTGACTGGCTGGGCAGCCTTAATCCTCATGTAGTTTTCAGCAGGTAAGAGGTGGAGTCTTGTTTGACTCAGCTCTCCAGCTGGGCTTTGGGCACCTGCTCACTCTCATGATCATTTTGCAGGTCTGGGAGGTGGGCAGGGGAGAACACAGGACCAGGGAAGGAACAAAAGTTTGGAGTAACACTCCTGATGACAGTTAGAACCTCCACAGGCAGGATGGAGTGGCTCCGGAGGGCTGGTTCACAAGGCATGGCAACCCCTTCAAATGATCTGTGTGTCATAGTTTGAGATGTGGAGTTTGGCAGGTCCCACACTAGGGGCCTGCAGGGGTACCTCAGGGGCCACACAGTGTGATAGAGAACACAGAAAGATTTGGTTTGATTTGTGTGTAGTTATGTATTATGTAGCGAGAGATAGGATCGTGCTCTGTTTCCCAGGCTAGAGCGCAGTGATGTCATCATAGCTCACTGCAGCCTGAAACTCCTGGGCTCGAGTGATCCTCCTGCCTCAGCCTCCTGAACTTAGCTGGGACTGTGGGCATGTGCCATCATGTCTGGTTAGCTTTCAAAATTTTTTGTAAAGATGAGGTCTCACTATGTTGCTCAGGCTGGTCTCTAACTCTTGGCCTCAAGTGGTCCTCCTGCCTCAGCCTCCCAAGGTGTTAGGATTCAATGTGTGAGTCTCCATATCCACCCTTGTTTGTTTTACACCTTGGATTCCATGCAAGATTTCACTGATGTGAGGCTGGGCGCGGGTGGATTGCCTGAGCTCACAGGTTCAAGATCAGCCTGAGCCAGAGTGAGACCTTGTCTCTAAAAATTGCTGGGCATTTGGGCAGGCACCTATAGTCCCAGCTACTTGGGAGGCTGATTGCTGTGAGCTATGATGCCACAGCGCTCTACTGAGGGTGACAAAGTGAGACACTGTCTCAAACCCCCCTTCCTCCCCCCCAAAAACCATTTCATTGATGTATTCTGAATGGGGTTGTGGTTAAAAAACAAAACTTTGAAAAGTCACTGTTTTTTAACAGGTGATTTGGAAACAATCCCTAAATCCCAAGACTCTGTATAGTTCTGTGGAAAGAATCTATAGCAAAGATGGTAAGTTTTTAATTAAAAAAATTTTTTTTACCTTGATCAAGTTTTGAAATTTCTTGCTTTGCAACAGCAATTTGTACTGACTGACAGCCTCCTTGTGGCTGCTGCAAAACACCCCATATTTTTCTTTCATTCTCTCTCCATTTTCACCTGAAAACTAACAGGAAAGAGAACAGAAATGTCACAACAATGATAACCATGAACACCGCCAAGGCATATTTTTACCTAACTCATCTGGCTTTGTGAAAGTGAAACTTTGAATTTACTTGCAGTGTTCACTTTCTAATATGTCCTCAGAAAGGGAAATGCTTTAATTCTGTAACTGCAGAAGTGCAATGAAGGTTGAATGAGAAAATCTGCTGATTAGGGGCTTTGCCACATCATAGGTGCTATATGGCTCCTGAGATCCAGGAAAGACAACACTAAGCTAAAGAATGTTAGAAATGTGAAAAAGCAAAGAGGGAACTCTCCTAATTAATTCTAATTAGTTGACACAGGATGCTTGCAACCAGCAGTCAGGTCAGACGAGAGGAACAGCTCCCCTGTGTCAAACTTGGCCTGGAATGAACATCTGCAGTCTGTGATGCTCCCTGGACAGCTCTGGCCAACTGGCATGCTCCCAATAGTCAAAAACATAAGAGCCAGAACCAAAAAGTCAAAACCAGCCCGGCTAATGAGAGCACAGAGCACACCACCAGTGTTCAGACAGGGAGCTTTGCTGTTTAGGCCCCTGTGTTTGCAGAACATGAACCTCTGGTATAAGGGGCCAGACTTGTGTGTCTTCCAGGGAAGTGGGCACTCAACAAACAGGAACAGAGCTGGCAGGGGCCCTGAAGACTGTGTGGATGGCACACCCACCTGCTGCACTAAGAGGTCTCCAATTTTCTGGATGATGTAGTTCCGGTCGCTGCCCTCCTCCAGGGACTGGTGGCGGCGTTCCTTGAGCAGAGAGAGAAAGCGGCTGTGCATGTCCAGCAGGTCGTCAGCGCAGACGCAGAGGCGGCTGAGGGCATCACAGCTGCCCGGCAGCTCCTCCTGCAGGGCCCTGGAGTACACCTTCAGCATGATCTTGAGCGTGCGCACATGGTGCACTTCTGTCTGCATCAGCTCTGCAGGGACACAGTCGGCAGGATTTATCCACGCCAGCTCTGAGGCCCTGCTGGGCACCTGTGGGTGCAGCCTGCCCTCATGTGCTGGGAGGGCTGGCTTCTGAAAGTTCTCCGCCCAAGTCCTTGCCCTTGGGGCCTTTCTTACTGCTCAGAGTGTCCAGGCTTTCTATCCCACACAGCCCAATGCTGCAGGGGTCCCAGCCTAAGGGAGCAGGGGAAGGAGAAGGCCCTGGGACCTCAACATCACAGGAAGGGTTCCTGCTTGAAATCGACTGAAGACATTTCAAGGCTGTTTTAAGCAAGACTGTTCTGAGGAATATCACTTTTAGGGATACAAAACTCACACGTTTGTGTGTGTCTCGGCTAGACAGCACTGAACTGGATTCTGTGTCCCCCAAATTTATATACTGAAATCCTAACCCCTAAGGTGATGGCATTAGGAGGTAGGGCCTTTGGAAGATGACCAGGCCTTAAGGGCATAGCCTTTATGATGGGATCAGGGCCCTTATGAAAAGGACCCCAGAGAGACCACATGAGGACATAGTTAGAAGGTGCCATCTATAAACCAGGAAGGGCTGCTATCTCTGGTCACAGGATCTGCCAGTACCCTGATCTTAGACTTCCCAGCCTCCAGAATGTGAGCAGTAAACCTGTATTGTTTGTAAGGCACCTGGTATTCTGTGAGAGCAGCCCAAGTAGACTAAGACCGGGGTGTCTGGCTAGACTTGTCTGCAGTATGTGTTCTAACAGAGTCCTCCCTGAGCACCTCTTCCCTGGGTGAGGAGAGGCAGGACTACATAGGGGGAGGCAGGTGCAAAGGGGCCAAGTGGTCTCAGGGGAGGCTGGCTGAGGAACCCACATTCCCAGGTGGAATTAAAAAAAAAAAAAGTAAACAAAGAAAGAAAATAAGTAAGTGGAGAGCTGGTGGTGGGGCACAGGGCTTGGGATTTCTTACCATAAAGGACATCCTGTCTTTTCACCACCTCCCTTTTTTGCTTCTTTGCGTAGGCCAATTCCACAGCAAGGCTCCAGGACTCAGCCTCGAACTCGTGGCTGTCAGATTCAATCTCACTCCTCAGGGAGGCAGCACAGGAGTCTGAGGGAAGAAGAAAGGGCTGCTGTTGGCCACCCCACCCATGGACACGCAGACATCAAACCCCAGGACAGACAGGACCATGTGGCAGGGGTGAGAGAATTAGATGACCGTACCTTCTACAAAAATGGACTCAGCATTTGAAGATGTGAGTGAAAGAGAGTCATCAGCTGCCTGCTTAAATTTTAAAAACACAGAATCGGCTTCATCCATCTCTCCTGAGATTGGTCTAAATGAAGATAATAAAGACAATCATTTCAGAAAATTGAATCAAAAACCTGTCCCCAGTCTACACAGGCAAATCAGTGACTCCATCTGATTAGAGAGTGTCTGAGAACTTTCTAGATTTCAATGTAAGCATTAACTTTGGTCACAGATCAGTTTTAAAGACTGGGAGACTTACCTGTCAATGTCACATCAGGACTTTTTCTATCATGACTGCTGTTAATGTTTGGGAACATTCTAAAGGGGTGTGAATCAGAGGCTCCCTTTACTGACCGCCAGAGCCCACTGGAACCCCTGGGATTCTTTCTACCAGGAGTTAGGTGGATGCAGCCTCACAGTCAAGGGAGGGAGGACAGTCCTTTCTCAGAGGAAAAACACAGTCCCCTGCTGGCCCACTAATTCCTGTAAGGATCATCACAGACACAGGAGGACTCAGGGTCGCCTTCTACCTGCATGCTGCTGGCACAATATTGAGGGAATGGGCTAAGGCAGAGAGAGTGGGACACAACCCCCACAGCACCCTCAGTGGGGGCTCCAGCATCACCCTGCATACAGTGAGGAGTCCTGTCCCAGGGACAAGTTTCAGGATCTTTCCAGAGTACTAAGCAAACCAGCTCCACCAGTGGCCAGATAGACCTCAGGACACATCATTTTGAAAAAAGGCATGAATCTCGGGAATGAGTGTTAATGGTAGTTTCATCGCTTGGCATGGAGGCTGCCATCCTGACTCACACAGACCTAAGTAAGGGGTCTCCTTTAGAGGGGCCATCAACAGCTTCCCGTGGGATGCCACCCACCCGAGGGCAGGGAGGGGACCCCGCCTTACCCGAGTCTCATCCCAGTTCCAGCCAGGCTCAGTGCTGGCTGGGAACCCCCTTTCTGAGAGACCGTCATGCCGACATTCCTGGAGAGGGCTGGGCTGCCATCGGACAGGAGGGCGCTCCGGGGGTGTTCCTTGAGTGAGGCTGCGACAGAGGCAAAGACAGAGTTGGTGCTGAGAAAGTGGGCTGGGTAGCGAAGGCCACCCGAGTGCAAGCCCCGCTCCGACTGCGGCCGCAGCACTGACAGGATCTTGGAGGTCAACAGCTCATTATCTAAGAAGACGTTCTCGCTCCATTTCCTGGGGAAAGAGCTGTAAAAAGACAGCTCTGGATGGCCTGGGTGAGAGCTGTGTCTGTCGCCGCCTTTGGAATGTGCGTTCCCCATGTTCACGCTCCGGGCTCTGGGACCGCTGCTGTGCCAGGCTGGGCTGCACGCCTTTTTTTAATGCCTCGGTGGGATCCTTCTAGAAAATAAAGCTGCGTCTTCCCTTACTGTATTGGCTGAAGCAGCAGGTCTGGAGGGCAGGAAATTGGTCCCCACTGTGACCGTTTAGTGTTGGAAATTGCACAGCGCTTTCTCCTTTGCTAAAACAAAACCAAAAAAGCCTCCAGGCACCTCTCTGTCTTTGCAGGAGGTAAAAAATGGCAAGAGAGCAGATTGTGTCCACTGTAAATAATCTAAGATCATGAAACTGGGAGCTCTGAGCTTGGCGTGGCTCATGCCAGCACCACGCACAGGGTGAAAATTAACCTGAGGCTGGATGTCAAGACAACTTTAAGACTCGGGGGCAAAATGTTCGCTGTTTCTGGCTGTCAGCACTCAGATAGATTCCTACCATCAAAGAGGACTTGGGGCTCTGACAGGGTGATCACAAACCAGCTCTACAAGCCACAAGGAGCCCGGTGTTGTTTATACCCGTATGCTCATTAACTTAAGGGCTCAGATCAGAGGGTGCACCTGTGCACCCATAGTCTCTCCTACTGATGGGAAGATGCAATTCTTTTTTTTTTTGAGACAGAGCCTCAAGCTGTCACCCTGGATAGAGTGCTGTGGCATCACAGCTCACAGCAACCTCCAATTCCTGGGCTCAAGCGAGTCTCCTGCCTCTGCCTCCCAAGTAGCTGGGACCACAGGCGCCCGC
>CAUYRH010032054.1:0-21827 GCA_963574655.1 Perodicticus potto | reverse complement strand
GACAAACAGCCTCGTACAAATGTCTTTATAATAAAAATTTTTTTTTCTTCTGGATAGATGCCCAGCAATGGGATTGCAGGATCAAACGGGAGGTCTAGGTTGAGTTCTTTCAGCTTTCTCCATACTTCCTTCCAAAAAGGTTTTATTAGTTTGCCAGTCCCACCAGCAATATTTTTATTTTTTATTTATTTTTTTTCCAGTTTTTGGCTGAGGCCAGGTTGGAACCCACCACCTTTGGTATATGGGGCCGGCACCCTACTCCTTGAGCCACAGGCACCACCCACTCTATATTTTTGAAAAGCATTATTCTAACTCTGTTGCTCTGTTGCTGGAACTTTTATGTATAGCCTAAATGACCACTTTGCACAGATGTTTTCAAAGAGATTCAAACATTGAGTGGAAGTTAAACAGAAAGACTTGCAGAGTTCCATCTAACACTGAAAAATAATTATTAGAGTCCTAGCCTGTTAAAGCCACTAAGTAAAACACTTCCTGAATGCAGTTTGGGATAGAAAAACCAGGAAACAATGCAACTTATTGTTATAAGAATCTTGAAGTCAACCCAACTGGGGTTTAAACATTGTTGCTTATGGACATTTATTATGCACATAAATAGAAATATTTAAACTTTATCACTTCTGTCATCTGGAAAATAAGTGCAGAAAGAAGTAGCACTCAGTCTAAGAGAGTTATTGCAAACAGGGAATTGAACAAGATTGTAGTCCACGCACCTTGCTGGGCCCAGAGTAGATGCTGAGTGAATGAGGGTTTCAGACAAGTGTGGGCAGTCAGCCTAGAGGATGCAAGAGAAATAGCAATGGCTTGAGAGGGGAACAGGTGGTAAAATGCAGGAGACAGCAGAGAAGAAAAGAGGCAGATTGACCAAGATGATATCATGAAGAATCAAAGTAGAGAAAAAAACCAGAGCAATCAAGTGAGGAGAGCTTTTGTGAAAGTTGTCTCTCTTTTGGAAGACAAGGGCAGGATAAACGTGCAGTCCCTGGTGTGGCCTGGCGGGCAGGCCTCTCTGCCAGTGCGTCTGTCCACCCAACCCTCTCCTCAACTTCTGGCCTCTGTCCACCCTCCGTCCACAAATGCGTCAGGAATGCTGCCACCCCTGGGCCTTTGCAATGGCTGTTTCTTTCCTGGGATCCCCCAGGTAGACTCAGAAACATTCTTTTACCTCTTGACTAAATCTTTGCTCCAATGTTTGGCCACATCTTATTGAAAACTACACAGACCACAAAAGAAAAATCACAGCTCCCCCGCCCCCCAACGCCTTCTTGCTGCTCTTTCTCCTTCCTAGCCCTTGACACGGAATTATCTTCCCATACCCTAAAAAATAATTGAAGTGTTCATTATGTTTATTGTCTGCTATACTAGAATGTAAACTCCATGAGGTTGGAGAATTTGTCTGTTGTGTTCACTCTTATTTCCTAAACCAAGGTCTGGCACGTGGCTGATGCTCAGTAGTGTTTTATTTTTTTAACTCATGAATGAAAATTGAGGGAAAGAAAAAGGAGGAGGAAACCAATCCAAGACTCAGGAAAATTATTTTCTAACTTTCCATTTTAATTAGTATTCCCAGTGCTTTGACAGGAGCATACACATTACACACTAGAAAGGCCTCCACATCTAATTATATTTAAATTATAACTGTTAGCTTTGAGTTTTAATGACATCATTTGCTTCCTATTCTACTGTAACCCACTCAAAATAGGCTAGAACATGAAATCCTATGAACAGAGAACTCAACAGTGTATATTAAATTGTTCAATATTGTGAACTCTGAAAATATGCTGGTTTCCCAAAATGGCTAATTATTCACAATATCTATTTACATGTTTGCTTCTATACCAACAATATTCTTTAATTCATAAGGCTTGTCTCTTGACATCCAGTTGAAGTAGCTGAAGCCCTGATATCTAGCAATTAAAATTATAGTGGAAGAAACTGGTATAAACAAAGCACCGATTCTGTCACACTTGATCACCTTTTTCTGTATCCGGCCCCGCCACCCTTAATGAGTCAGGATGGAAAGAGTCTAGCTAAGAAGTGAGCATTTCCTCAAATTGGAGTTCTAAACTTGAGGAGTATAATAGCTCTTCATTGGGTAAACATAGTAATTGACTTTTATAGCCTTTTAGAAAATACATATGTATGCATTCTTTTTAAATCTAGAAAGAAATGCATTATATATGAATGAATGAATAAGAAATGAGTCTGCTGCGTTTCTTTCCATCAGCATCCAAAGTAACAGTATGCAGTCATGTCAAAAGCACCAAATAGTTAAGTACTATTTTCAGAACAAATATTACAAGGTCTTATTGTTCATCGGGTGATGTTCCATAGCTTTTTGGTCCTGCCAAACTCTATTCTGCTGTCTTCTTCACATTCCTTTATCCAGCATCCTGAATCCTGACCCAAGTCAGCAATGCAGCAAAGTGTACAGAAAATCAGCATGGAGCAGGGCATTTCTAGAAGAGCATATGGAAGCTTAGTGTTTCAATTCATATCAACAATGTGTAGGTTATTATTCAGTAGGTTGCAGATCATAACCATATGTTACACTTGAGGTTATCACTACTCAAGAAGGACATGGAAAAAGTTTAGAGGAAACTACAAAAATGGATAAAAATAAGAAATCAGATTTATAAGGAAATTTTATTGTAATACAATATTTATTGAAATAATCAAGCAAAAGTCATCTGGAATCCAGGGATCTCTGTTTACTCTATCCTTGTCACATGGCCACAACCATCAAAGAATGATTTTCCCTCTTTGATGGCAGCTCAAGCTGTTTGACAACATAGGGGCTCTGATAAATAAGTGACACCTTCTGAGTCTGTACACCAGGACAATGCCGTAGAAGAACCCCAATAGTCTCACTTAATTTTTCCTGACTGGCAGGAAAAAGTAAACTTAACTAGGGCCTCCTTAAGTAATACGGCTTGCTGTTTTATTCAGACATATTCCAGGTCATTTTTACCTTTAAGATATAAATATAGGTAATTATAAAGGGGAAAAAAAAAAAACCATGAAACAGAGGTTAAGTTCTATCTTTCGGTTTCTGTGTGATGCAGTGTTTTATCTCTCTTATGAGAAACTCAGGTCTCCGACAATAACACACATGGCATTTTTTTTTTCCCCAAAGTATTACAGAGGCACAAATATTTTTTGGCTACATGGATCACTTTTCTAATGCTCAAGTCGTAGTTGTAAGTGTACTTGTCACCCAGATGGTGTTCACGGTACCTGTTAGGTTGGTTTTCGCCCTTCCCCTTCTTTCCCCTCTGTCCTGCTGGATTTCCCATTAAGTTTTACTTCCTTCTAAGGCATATGTGCTCTTCGGTTAGTTCCAATTTAATACACCCAGTATTCTTCAACCTGAATGAAGTTGAAGGAGATTAAAAGGAAGCCCAAAGCAATGTGGGCATGATCTTGCTCTCTAGGTGATGTTAGGCAATGTTTATGGACGTTTCTGGTAGCCACATCAGGGGGTAGCGGATGGGGAAATAACTACTGGCATCTGGCGGGTAGAGGTCTGGGTGGCCGTGAAACATCTTCAGGGCACAGGACAGTCCCTCACAACAGAATCATCCAGTTCCAAATGCCATTAGTACTGCAGTTGAGAATCCCATCTTAAAAGAGCTTGTGTTATTCAACAAGCAGTTCAGTCACTTAAGAAATAATTTCCACATCTGCTCCTCTCCGTGCACCTTGTGTTAGAGTAATGGTGAGGGTAATGGAGCAGCAGATGAGCTCACCTCCATGTTTGGAATCTCCGCAGTGTACATACAGTGTTTAATTTCAGCAGTGAGAAGCAGGCAACTCACCATTCTCTCCACTAAATGCATTATTTTAATTTGAAAAATTTAGACTTTATAAATTTTGTGTATTTTATTGAGGTTTCCAGTTCTTTCAACACAGAACTCTTACCTTGTGAAGCTGACATTTGATAAGTCCAGGATATTAGTGAAAAATGTAATGATGACATCAGTTACCCGTAATCCTCTGCTGTCCAAAGAGTACCAAACTGAATATGTCACTGGGGCCAAAGTTCAGCCCATAGTTCTGTGCTCTGGTTTCCGGTTAAATCAAATATTCTTCATAGAACTTAAGAATCAATAACAGATTCTATCTTCTTTTTATCATTGACTTTTTGATAAGCAGTTTTGCTGAGAACATAATATTTTGGATTTAAATTACAACCATTTCCTATATCCTGTGCAGTGATTAAGTAACTAATCCAGGCATTAGGCTGAGAACAAAGGAGAAATGTCTCCTGGTGGTTTAACAAGAATGCTGAGAGCCAGTCAAGACTTCTAATCTCAGCTTTACCACTTGTTGTATGACCTTGGTAAAAAAATCAATTAAACCAATATTTACCTCTTCTTGAAGATGTGGATAATACCTAAATCTCCCATGAGCAGTGAGATAAATGCTGGTGAGGTAATTAACTTATAAATTGCTAAATAGATTGCAAATATCAAGACTAATGCGCCTCATCTGTAATGATTTCACCTGTGTTTGAAACTTGTGGATTAAAGTTTCCAGAATGTAAGTGACTTTTCCAAATCTAAATTGGTAACAAATGGTGGAACTAGAGTGAAGAGTTAGGTCTTTTGACCATGAATTTGATGCTCTCTTTGTGTTTGATAGTTTACTCTTCAAACTTGTCCCATTTAACAGTCTTGCAAGCCTGCTTTTTCCGTGTGTCTAAGTGTGCTGTAATTGTCAGTCACTGATGACCACTGGATAGTCAGTTTGGGGGAATGTCATGTTGATAACCAAGTCTTAGACATAATTTCTGTGTTTTTTGGTTGAATTCCTGCCCAGTTTCATACATTACTTCTTCTTTGGATATTACTTAAATATCACCTATTATCATATACACTTGTATATATGACCATATATTATATGTCATCTTCCCAGCAAGAGCACCACCTGTGAGTTCACCAGAGTCCCTCCTGTCTTGTTGCCCCCTTAAAGTCTTCTACTTTGAACTTCTGTTTGCAAATCTCCCCACTGACTTCAAGAAATTCCCACCATCTGCTACTGGGGGGACCTTACCTCAGACTCAAGCCTGAGTTCTTAGAATGATCCTCCAGGGGTTCCCACAAGACAGGGCAGAGGAGGCCTCTGTACTCTAAGAGGCAAACAGGGACACTGCCAGGCTCATTGAGGGTTCCCCACAGAGAGCAGCACATCGGCCACTGTCCTTTTCTGAGTGTCCAGTGGGTAGCTGTTAAATCACACACAGCATACGTGATACACAATATCCTATGAATCCACAGAGAAAGCTATCCAAACTGTCAGTAAGTGAGTGAAAACTTCTGTGAAAATTGGGACAAATAAGGTCACCGTGAATCCTGACATTCAGCTTGTCTTTAACACTTTTGTTCTCATTGGAAATTGCATGTTATATTATAAACTGATGAAGTACTGGAGATACCATCACATATTTAATAAGAGTTACTTTGGGCTTGGCGCCTGTGGCTCAAGCGGCTATGGCACCAGCCACATACACCTGAGCTGGCAGGTTCGAATCCAGCCTTGGCCCGACAAAACAACAATGACGGTTGCAACAAAAATTAGCCAGGCATTGTGGCAGGTGCCTATAGTCCCAGCTACTTGGGAGGCAGAGACAGGAGAATCGCTTAAGCCCAGGAGTTGGAAGTTGCTGTGAGCTCCGATGACACAGCACTCTACCCCGGGTGACATCTTGAGGCTCTGTCTCAAAAAAAAAAAAAAAAAAAAAAGAGTTACTTTGAGTCATCTGATATTAATGGTGGCCTTTGGGAAACCTGCAAATTTTTGTCTTTGTTTTTTATTCTATTGTGTATCTGGTTCCTAGACCTTTATTAATACTCAGTATTGACCTATAAAAATGTTTTCACTTGATATAATTTTAATAACCTAACTCATATGTGCTTCTTCCATGCATATTCATAGGCAGACCACATAACCCCCAGAAAAATAGAACTTATGGTGCGAATTGATTAGCATATCAAGCAATTGTGTCAGATGCATACAAAAATCTATTATCTCCATGATCTAAGATGTTTCTTGAATTGAGGTTTATTTGTTCAACAACCTGTAACTCCTACATGCTACTATAGCAATCTTAAAAAACACAAAACAGTAATGGCCAAGGGATCGTTAAGTTTCCCATAGTAAAACTTTTATAAAAGGTCAGGAAAAAAACTATCCACAAAGAATAATTTATTGTCTCTTTGAGTATAAAACTCTTGTATTTAAATCTTGCTTTCAAGAAAACAAAGAAAAGAAAGGTATCTTAGATAATATGGAAAGCGTGTGACTACCTCCCAGTAGAGAGTTTCTCTCTTAAAAATTAAGGAAAGGGTTAGAAAAGCAAACTTATGCTATTCTTGGCAGGATGATATGCTTGAAGAGCTATCATGTTGCTGCAAGGAAGAGGGTGTTTTAACTTCCCTCTGTGATTTGAGTATTTTCCTAGATGGTAGGTGGTTGAAATATGTGAGTCTCATTCCGCCATTTAACAGGAAATGAAAGGAAGAAACTTGAATGCAAACCATCCTCATGTGCATTTTTAAGATAGAGCTACCTGCAGTTCGCTAAAGGATGAGATCTTTGTGGCAGAAGAAAACTCAGACTTCATTTAGCATTCCACTACTCACTCCTTTTGGATTATTCTTTACAGCTCCGAAATGCCCAAGCCACTCTGGGATAGCTATTTGTAAGCTGCCACTGTGAGATGACATTTAAAACGAATGAAAAAGATATAGACAACCTCCTCTCTAAACAAAATCAACCTTGCCTGGAAAGCTGGTCTGAAAGTGTTTGTTTTCTGCCCCACTCTTCTGTGCATATGGCATTCTGGAAATTATAAATTCTGTTTTACAGAACTAAATATTTATTACCAGAGGAAAATAGATCATTAATTACAGCCAAAGGCTGCTTTGATTAAATATACAATTAATTAGCTATGCTAAGCTCATCCATCCCAGAGCTCCTAATATTTTCAGCCCGATGATTCTTCTAGTACTTTTAATTAAAATTGTTCTAAAAAGCCACAAGTTAGCTGCATGTGCACTTAAACTGAAGTTATCTCTTCAGTGTTTCACTGGTTTCCGTATGCCATGTAATTAATCTTTAGTGATTAAATGTACATAAAATCATCAGAGATGCAAAGTAATTTGTGCAGACATGGAACAATGGAGAGCTTTTTACTGAGCCTTGGCAGGATTGTTTTATCTGCTGAAAGTTATTTAAAAGCACACAGATGTTAATTGTTGGAAGGGAGTGAATTTACAAAAAATTGCCCTTCTCCCCCACTATTCCACATGAAGCAAGGTAAAATCAACAGTATTAGTAGAGAAAAATGTATGTGGCGGTTTAAATTTAGGAATATGATGACTCTATTTGGTGGAGCTGCACCTGCTCTGTTGCCCTGTTTTGGTTAGGTTCCCGAGGCAGACCTAGAACCGTATAAAATACAGTTTTCAAAGAGTGCCGCCCCACATACCATTGCCTTCTTATACACGCGTGCACCCCAACCGAACCAAAACCTTGAGTTGGTTGCAACTCTCCATACAGTCCAGCTGTTCTGGAGAAAGTCTGCTTGAATAACTCATTGTGGGGAAAAGCGTGAGGGAATCCAAGTAGTCCTTTACTCCTGAGAATTGCCTGTTGCTGAATTGTTGTGAAGCAGCTTTATATCCTGGGTGGCCTAGGCTGGACCTTGAACTAGGATCTTAAGGGGGAAAAAAGTTCAATAATAGATTGACAGGTGCTTGAGCCATCTCCTTCCTAAGATTTTCCTGAGTCACTTACAGAAAAAAAAAATGGAAGGAATTCCCTTTATCAAGGTTTTAAGAAACGATAGGGGTTATATAAAAAATAATGCTTATTAAGATTATGAAAACCTTTTTACAGATTTTTGGAACTGAGAAAATCTTGGATAGCATCTTCTCTTACCCATTCATTTTACAGAAATATTTTTTCACTTTGCACCAGGACGAGGACATGACTAAAAAAAACACCCATACTCTAAGAATGGGATCAGACATTAGATGTGCTACTTAATTGTAATCTTATTCACTTCTGTATTTATTAATGTTCGATTTTTAAAGCTTCTATGCTTAAACTACTATCAATATGTAAAAATAATTAATAGATGTATAGAAAAGTCCAGGTGTTTTCTCACATGGCATTTGTGTGGTCTTGAACACATTGCTGAACTTGTGAAGCTTCCTCATAAGATGAGTGTGATGGTTACATTTTCTGCACCTCTGGTATCAGATAGTATGGAATATAGTGGGTGGCACATGGTAATCTCTCAACAGACATTTATTATTGTTCCTATTGTTCCTTTCAAGTTGCACTTAGAGATAGCCATGACAATGAAATGACTGGGGCAAATTTCACCCATCCTATCGAAACGGCATCAGTTGCTATTCTTTTTTTTTTTTTTTTTCAGGGTAACAAAGAAAGATTTTTATTTATTAAGAGCAAAGAGAAAGTTAAGAGGCTTCCAAAGAGAGTTGGAAGTGGATTCCTCTCCCAGGAGAAAAGGTCTGCAGGGGTATAAATGCTCTCTGATTTCTAATTGACTACAAGTCTTTCATTGGCGGCTCTGTGCCTCCAGGGTTTGCTCTTTTCTATTTGTCATTGACTGTCTCTTTGTATTGGCCTTCAGTTACCTAGGTTCTTATATACCCCCATTCTTTTTTTTTTTTTTAAATCATAGCTGTGTACATTAATGCAGTCATGGGATACAATGTGTTGGTTTTACATACAATTTGAAATATTTTCATCGACCTAGTTAACATAGCCTTCATGGCATTTTCTTAGTTATTATGTTCAGACATTTATATTCGGCAGTTAGTAAGTTTCACCTGTACCCTTCTAAAATGCACCAATTACCCTCCCTCCACCCATCCTGCCACTTCCCTTCCCCTCCCTTGCCCCTTTTCCCAATTTCTTGTGCTATAATAAGGATTATAGCTTTCATATGAAAGCTATAAATTAGTTTCATAGTAGGGTTGAATACATTGGATATTTTTTCTTCCATTCTTGAGATACTTTGCTAAGAAGAATATGTTCCAGCTCCATCCATGTAAACATGAAAGAGGTAAAGTCTCCATCTTTTTTAAGACTGCATAATATCCCATGGTGCACATTAACCACAATTTATTAATCCATTCATGGGTCAATGGGCACTTGGGCTTCTTCCATGACTTAGCAATTAGGAATTGGGCTGTAATAAACATTCTGGTGCAAATATCTTTGTTATAAAGTGAGTTTTGGTCTTCTGGATATACCTAGTAGAGGAATTGAAGGATTAAATGGAAGGTCTAGTTTTATGTCCCTAATTCATCTCCAAACATCTTTCCAAAAGGAATGTATTAGTTTGCATTCCCACCAGCAGTGCAGAAATGTCTCTTTTCTCTACATCCATGCCAACATCTCTGGTTTTGGATTTTTGCGACGTGGGCTAATCTTATTGGGGTTAGATGATATTGATAGCTAAGGATGATGAGCATTTTTTCATGTATCTGTAGGCTGTGTGCCTGTCTTATTCAGAGAAGTTTCTCTTCAAGTCCCTTGCCCACCCTGAGATGGGATCACTTATTCTTTTCTTGCTAATACATTTGAGTTCTCTGTGGATTCTGGTTATCAAACCTGTTGGAGACATAACCTGCAAATATCTTCTCCCATTCTGAAGACTGTCTGCCAGCTTTACTTAAAGTGTTTTTGGCTGTGCAGAAGCTTTTAGTTTGATCGGGTCCCAGTATTGTATTTTTGGTGTTGCTTCAATTGCCTGGGGGGGTCCTTCTTATAAAATATTCTCCCAGGCCGATTTCTTCAAGTGTTTCCCTGCACTTTCTTGTAGTATTTTTGTAGTTTCATGTCTTATGTTTAAATCTTTAATCCAGTGAGAGTCTATCTTAGAAAATGGTGAAAGGTGTGGGTCCAGTTTCAGTCTTCTACAAGTCACCAGCAGTTTACACAGCATCATTTGTTAAATAGGGAATCTTTTCCCCATTGAATGTTTTTAATTGGCTTGTCAAAGATCAAATAATGGTAAGTAGCTGGGTTCATCTCTTGGTTCTCTATTCTGTTCCATACATCTACCTCTCTGTTTTCGTGCAGTACCATGCAGTTTTGATCACTATTGGTTTAGAGTATAATCTGAGGTCTGGTAGCGTGATTCCTTCTGCTTTGTTTTTATATCTGAGGAATATCTTGCCTATTTGAGTTTTTTTACTGATTCCATATAAAACAAAGTATTATATGACAGTGCAGCTTTAATAGGGATTGCATTAAAATTGTATATTGCCTTGGGTAATATGGACATTTTAACAATGTTGATTCTTTCCAGCCACAAGTATGGTATGTTTTTTCCATTTATTAACATCTTCAGCTATTCCTTTTCTTAGAGTTTTATAGTTCTCTTTATAGAGATCTTTCACTTCCTTTGTTAGGTAAATTCCCAAATATTTCATCTTCTTTGACACTACTGTAAAAGGAATAGAGTCCTTGACTGTTTTATTAAGCACAACTATTGTTAGTATATATAAAAGCTACAGATTTATGAGTGTTGATTTTGTAACCTGAGATGCTGCTGTATTCCTTGATTACTTCTAAGAGTTTTGTTGTTGAATCCCTGGGGTTTTCCAGATATACCATTATATAATCTGCAAAGAATGAAAGTTTGATCTCTTCTGACCCTATATGGGTACCCTTGATCACATTTTCTTGCCTAATTGCAATGGCTAAGACTTCCATTACAATGTTGAAAGGCAGTGGAGACAATGGGCAATCTTGCCTGGTTTCTGATCTGAGTGGAAATGATTTCAATTTAACTCCATTCAATATATTATTAGCTGTTTCCTGTAGATGGCCTCTCTCAGTTTAAGAAATGTCCCTTCTATACCCATTTTCTTAATTGTTCTGATCATGAAAAGATGCTCAATATTATCAAAAGCTTTTTCTGCATCAATCGAGAGAATCATATGGTGTTGCATGAATGATATGTGAGTCAGCAGCACAGGGAATAACACTTGCTGTTGATATGTTGGAGAATAAGGGAGGCTAAAGCTCTCTTAGGCAAGTAGCAGAATAATCTTTATTTTACCACAACTTATATAGGCAGTACTGCATGTACACATCATAAATCAATAATCTAATAACTCAAAACCCAAGACCCAGGCCCTAACCACCTGGCATCAGGATGTCTATTGGTTAGCCAATAAAAACACTTCTAACATTATCTAAAGTTGTTCTTATGCTAAGTAATTAAAAGTAATATACCATAAAAACTAGAGTTCTAGGGGATCAAATGGATACAATGCAGAACTCGGGGGGACCAAGCAGCTGCAATGCTTGACCCTTAACAGACCATTTGGAGGCAGTCATCCATCTTTAGGGAGTAGTCAGGAAATTCCTGAGATATGCAGAACCTGCTTGTAGCTCTGCCTCCTATGTGACTAGATTCCTAGCCACCATGGAGTTCTAGCCAGGCTTTTTTCTTTTTAACACACAAAGACTTCAAACTTACACTCACAGAATTAATCTGCATAAAGGCTTCTCACCTACAATATGGTCTTTCTTTTTTATTATGTTTATGTTAGGAATTATATTTATAGATTTACATATATTGAACTAGCCTTGAGACTCTGGGATAAAACTCACTTGGTCATGGTGCGTAATTTGTTTGATGTGTTCCTGGATTCTGTTTGCTAGGATCTTGTTGAATATTTTTGCATCAATATTCATTAATGATATTGGTCTATAATTTTCTTTTCTTGTTGGGTCTTTTCCTGGTTTGGGAATCAAGGTGATGTTTGCTTCATAGAATGTGTTGGGTAGTATTCCTTCTTTTTCTATATTTTGGAAAACATTAAGTAATACAGGTACTAGTTCCTCTTTAAAGGTTTGTTAGAATTCTGATGTGAAGCCATGTGGTCCCAGGCTTTTCTTTTTAGGGAGATTTTGTATAGTTGATGCTATTTCAGAACTTGATAAAAGCCTGTTCAACATTTCTACTTCATTCTGGCTAAGTCTAGGAAGGTGGCATGCTTCCAAGTATTGGTTTATTTCCTTCAGATTTTTTTATTTCTGAGCATAGAGTTTCTTGTAGTATTCATTAAGGATCTTTTGAATTTCTCAGGAGTCTGTTGTTATTTCGTCTTTAATATTTCTGATTGATGAAATTAGAGATTTTACTCTTTTTTTTCTTGGTTAGGTTAGCTAAAGGTTTATCTATTTTACTGACCTATTGAAAAAATCCAACTTTTTGATTTATTGATCTGTTGTATAATCCTTTTGTTTTCAATTTCATTTAATTATGCTCTAATTTTGGTTATTTCTTTTCTTCTGCTTGGTTTGGGATTAGAATGTTCTTCCTTTTCCATTTGCTTGAGATATCCCATTAAGTTGTCAACTTCCTCTCTTTCCATTCTCTTGAGGAAGGCTTGCAATGCTATAAATTTCTCTCTTAAGACTGCCTTTGTGGTATCCCAGAGGTTCTGGTAATTTGTGTCTTCATTATAATTTTGTTCCAAAAATTTGGTTATTTCCTTCTTAATCTTGTCTATGACCCAGCTATCATTCAGGATAAGGTTATTTAGTTTCCATGGTTTTGTGTGAGTCTACAGATTCCTGTTGTTACTGAGTTCAACTTTTATTCCATTATGGTCCAAGAAAATGCAAGGAATAATTCCTAGTCTTTTAAATTTGCTGAGGTTAGACTTGTGACCTAAGATGTGATCAATTTTGGAGGATGTTCCATGGGCTGATGAGAAGAATATGTATTCAGTTTTGTTAGGATGAAATATTCTGTACATGTCTGTTAAATCCAATTGTTGAATGGTTAAATTTAAGTCTAAAATTTCTTTGCTTAGTTTCTTATTGGAGGATCTGTCCAACACTGCCAAAGGAGTGTTAAAATCTCCAACTATTATCGTACTGGAAGAAATCAAGTTGCTCATGTCTGTTAGAGTCTCTTTTATAAATTGAGGCACATTCTGGTTGGGTGCATAAATGTTAGTAATTGAAATCTATAGCTATTTCCTAAACTTAGTTTCTACAAGGAGAAATATTGGGTAAAAGCCTTAAAATATCCATCCAAGGATGTAAATATAAATAACAACAGAGATATTATTTCACAATGCTCACCAAATTTATATTCCTATTAGACATATGCAAGTTCTCATTCTCTTTTATTTTGAAAAAACTAGATATGAACTTTTTAATTTTTGGCCATTTGATAAGAAAAAAATTAAACCTTATCATGAGTATGATAAAACTTTCTTTGATTATTAGTGAGACTGAATATTTCACAACCTAATTAATATTTTTTTCATAGATTAGCAGCTGATGCACATTGTATTTTTCATTCGCATATTCATGAATGATTTGAAATAGTTTCATGTCTTTTACAATATAATTTGCTCATTAGCATACATATTAACTTAAACATTTTTCACATGCCCTTAAATTTTGTTTATGATTATTTTTTAAAGAGGTTTTAAAAATATATGTTGCCAACCTGATAAATATTTTGCATTGTCTTGTTCTTCCATTCACAGATATTTCACTTTCCATTGTTGTATACTTAAAATAGTCCTTCCCTACCTATGGATCAAAAATTTCATTCATATTTTGAAGTCACTGTAGAAGTCCTTCAGTATTGAAATTTTACTATTTATTTAATATATCTCTTTTTATTTTATTTATTTATTTATTTATTTATTTACTTTTACTTTTTATTTCAGATTAATATGAGGGTACAAATATTCAGGTTGTTTTAATATCTAAGGTAAAGTTCAAGTTGTAAGTGATCCCTTTGGGGGGGGTGTGTTCTGAACACCCTCACATTGTGCATATTAGGTGAGATCCCACCAATCACTCTCCTTCCTCTTACCTCTCCTCTGCCTCCTCTACCGTCCCCCTCACTAGACTATACTGTGTTTTTCTTTCATGTGAGCATGTAGTTGTTTATATATTGGTTTCATATTAATATCGAATACATTGGATACTGTTTTTGTCATTTTTTGAGATACTTTACTAAGAAGAATATGTTTCAGCTCCATCCCGGCAAACACAAAAGATGTGAAGTCTCCATCTTTTCTCATGGCTAAGTAGTACTCCATGGTACACATACGCCACAGTTTGTTATTCAATTTCTTGGTTGATGGACATTTGGGTTGTTTCCACATCTTGGCAACTATGAATTGAGCTGCAATAAACTTTCTAGTGAAAATATCCTTGTGGTAAAATTATTTTTTTCTTCTTCTGGGTAGATACCTAGTAATGGGATTATAGGATCAAATGGAAGGTCAACTTTTAGTTCTTTGAGAATTCTCCATACTTCTTTCCATAGAGGTTTCACATTTATTTTGTCTTACAAAAAATGCTGAATTAGGAAGGGTTTTATTGTACATTTATTCTGAACATTATATGTGTCATACAGTTTTACTGACTAAAAGTTATTAAGAAATTTAGGTGCTGTAAATGTACATTATTCTTTACTGTTAAATTCATTTAAAAGCAAGATAGTTAATTATTGCTATATCTGAAAATAGTTTGATTCATTAGAAATTGGACCCGACTTAGGAGTTTGGAACATCTTTTTAATATTTAAATGGATAGGAAGTGTCATAGCCAATATTGCAATAGAATCATAAGTCATAGATCTCCTGGGTAGTTTCCTTGATCTAATACTTTAGATTTTCTTTCAAGATATTCCTGTTATTTAGTCTCTTTAGAAATTCTCTGTTTTGGTGTCTCTTTCTTTCTCTCTCTCTCTCTCTCTCTCTCTCTTTCTCACACACACACACACGCACATTTCTTAACTGTTTCCTGACATAGCCTCTCCATCACAGGGCAAACAGGCAGTCAAGTCTTTCTGAGACATAGGTTAAACTATCATTCATTATTTTTCTCCAACTTAAAATTTAAAACTATAATATTTGACCAAGTTGAATGGTTAAGCAAAAACTAGAAATAGTGCACTAAAACTTTATAATTGTTAAGTCACTTTGCAGGATGTTCACATAAATAATAATGGGCATGTAAATCAATTGGGTACATTTTAAATTTAACTATTTCAAAGTATTAATGCTAATGATATTTCAAGCACATCACTATAGAGTTAGTGCTAGTATATAAATATCAGAAGTCATTATCAGATGTTAGGCAATATACTAGGCATTTTGCATCCACTCTTTCATTAATCTACTAATAAGCCTGTAAGATGAAATGATCACATCTATTTTACCTCTGAGAAAGTTTGAGTCCAGCAAGTCGATACCATTCCATAGTTAGCATATCACAGAGCAAGGATCTACATTAAAATTAGCCTGGCTCCAAACTTCATTCTTTCTTCTAAATCATAATGCAACCATTGAGATTGAAATAGTCTATTGTTGCAATCTTTACCATTCTGTTTTCTCCCATTTACTCACTTAAAAAATACTCAGTGATGCCAACATAGCAAGCATTCTTCCGCCCATTCAGGATAGAGGACATGGGTGAATAGAATAGAAATTATCTCTGACGTCATGGGATGGTTAGTTAAGTAGGGGCGTATGGTGCACAAATTATCATATGAACAAACAAATAATTATAGCATGTATTATTTATTCTAAGGAAAAATAAAGGATGTAGCAAGCCTATAAAAATTGACCTTGTTTATGCTTTGGAACTGGAGCTATCATAAGAAGTCTTCCCAAAACTACAGCTGTTGGCATGGATGTGGAGAGAAGGGAACACTTCTACACTGTTGGTGGGAATGCAAGCTAATATGACCTTTTTGGAAAGAAGATTGGAGAACACTTAAGGAACTAAAAGTAGACCTACCATTTGATCCTGTGATTCCTCTACTAGGTATATACCCAGATGACCAAAAATAATTTTACAACAAATATATTTGCACCAGAATGTTTACTGTAGCACAACTTATAATTGTGAAGTCATGGAAGAAGCCCAAGTGCCCATCGACTCAGGAATGGATTAACAAACTGTGGTATAGTCCAAAAATAAGGAAGGAAGAGGAGGGAGAGGGTAGGTGAGGGGAAGGTTGAGAGGAGGGAGGGTATTTGGTGAGACCTCACCTAATGTGCACAATGCAAGGGTACTATTAAGAGTAGAGTATAAATTACTTAACACAACAAAGAAGTAAGTGAGGTGAAGGTTATGTTAATCAGTTTGATGTAAGAATTCCAAATTGCATATAAAATCAGCACATTGTACCCCATAAATACATTAATGTACAGCTATGATTTAATTAAAAAATAGAAAAAATAAAACTAACATTAAAGATAAAACCCATGTGATGAATTCACTGGGTGAAAGAATGGGAATAGCATTCTGAGAAGGAGGATTAGCATGTCAACTGGCTCTGCTCTGAGTTTATGTATGGACCTCAGTGTGCAAAAGGATAGCAGGAGCTATACAATGTACAGAACGTCGTGGGCTTTGTTAAGAACTTTAATTTGTATCTTTTGTTTGTTCTTTCAAACTCTGTTTTTCCAGGTCCTGATGACATTTACCCTGCTCTTCAAAGCATTTATTTCCTCTCAGACCTGTGCCAGTCTCTCCTTTCTTTGATTCTTTGTACATTATCATTATTTACTGCTGGCAAAGGTGTTTGAATGTGTGAAATTATAATGTCTTAAGATCAGAAATAAGGACATGTACTCTTCATCCCAGGGGATATGAGTAATATGAACCTGAATTCATGATAGACCCACTCATGATGAGGGGAGTAGATACAATTGTTACTGACACCTTTTTCTAGAAACCAGAGGTCATTTATGTGAAATCAGTGACTAGTTCCATTAGCATATCTAAATGCCTGAAGTGAAAAATAATATGTAGGATAAATAATATTAAAATTCTTTGTAAATGTAAAATATTATATTTGGAACAAAACTAAAGATATATTTTATGGAGTATTGAGAGTTAGTGAAAGACCATAGCATCATAAGGTGCTATGCAAATAGGATATGCTTCAATGAAATCATATTCATCCTGTAAAGACCAAGCAATGCATAGTATTTTAGATCTTCTGTTATGTGGAAATAATTCTGAAAAGCACAAAGGCACAAATAAGTAATTTGTGCCAAACTTTTCACAAAAATAATTTCTGATACTGAGAGCAAATAGTGTTTATAAAAGCTTTCATGGAGACAGAAACAAAAGAAGATAAACTTCTTGGATCCTTTTATTTCTCTGTAAAATTTTTTTGAAGATAGGTAAGATGACCAAGAAAAGTCTCTCACATTGGAGTTTATAATAATAATGTTAATGGAAATCACTGTAATGTTTTATATCCTACAAAGTGTTCTAGCTGTTTTATATTTCTCAGCTCCACTGACAATGAATGCAACTGAGACAATTAAGAAAATGATTCCTTGTTGCCTTGCTCCTGTGTTCAGGAGTCCTTAAACAGGAACTGTCCCTTACTTCTACTCTAAGTAAGTAGACATGACTACAGCTGGTTTATGAAAGCTTTTCAATAACTCCAAAATTACAATTACTAGCAATTAATTCAGCCATAGTTCTGAACTTAAGATATCTTTTTGGTTCATTTAATACATTTATAAATATTATAAAGAGTATTATGACCATCCAGAATATTCTATCACATTGGATGCACTGATTTGATACCCTTCTCTTTCCAACCTGAAACAGTACTGCAGTATAGATTGCCAGTGCCATTTTCTATACTTGAGGGTCTTCTGAATTGAAAGGCATGGATTGGAAATGTCCTTGGTTTTGATCCTGTCAGTTTGGGATTATAGTAATTGTTTTAATTCCAAACTGCTAGAAAAATATAAAATGAGAAAGACACTGCCTGCTATTTAAAATTAGACTCATTAACAGGTTCTCCTTAGCAAAGTATCACAAGAATGGAGAAGCAAGAATCCAATGTACTCAATTCTAATATGAAGCCAGTAGACAATCTAATACATACCCACATAAGAGCAAAATTCAAATCCATTCAAGGTGGGGGGCGAGAGGAAAGTGGGAGTGGGGGAGGGTTAGAGGGAGGGGAATGGGGGTTACGGCATACGGCATTCCTCTTGAGGGTGGGACACAATTATAAGAGGTACTTTACTTAACAAAGACAAACAGTGTAACCAAATTCTTTGTACCTTCAGTGGATCTGAACCAATTAATAATAAATAAATAAAAATAAAATCAGATTCATTATTTAATAAGAAGTGATTTTATGGCTGATCATTTTCAAAAGCTGGAAAGTGGCTGAAATTTCTTTTCTTGGGCTCATCTCTCCACATACCAGCCTTCCTCAGCCCCAACTTCAGCTGTGCTAATGGTGATTAAAACCTAAATTCATTCCATATTTTAATATGACAGTGTTTTCTGGCAGAAATAATATTATCATTCCAAAGGTGGCTTAAATCTAGTGCTCATGACTACTTGACTGTTTCATTGTTGTTTAGTAATATGAGGTCTCTATCAAACCTGATTAAATACATACAACATTCATTCACCATCATTGATTGAGCACCTTCTATGTACAAGGCACAGTATTATTCATGCTTTTGTCATCATAAAACTTACGACTTACAAGGGGGTAAGGGAAGCATCTCCATGCACTCAGGACAGTGATAGGCTCTATAGGAGAGAAAGAGAAAAGGCATGATGAGGGCAGAAAATTGAGGTTTTAAATTAGATTAGAATAGCCAGAACACTTTCCAGAAGTAATCAGTGAACTTTATTGTGTCTTAAACATATCATTTGGTTGGATAAGGACATGGTGAGAGTTCACCACTTGAAATATACAGATGTTCCCCTATTAGCATAGCCAATTAAGAGCTGATGATGAATTGAATGCATTTTGAATATATTTTAACTTTTGTAGTAAAAAAAAGAATCTCTTTATAACTTACTCCACTGAACATCTCAAATTATTATGTCAAAATGAACAAGTAGTTTAGAGATCACAAGTCCAGTTTCAGGGAGTTAAAGTGGCACTAAAGCTAAGCCTTTCAATATTGTACCTTAGTCTATTTTAGTCTCTATTAGAGAGTCAGCAAGCAAAGTTAATTGACATGAACCCTGGGAGATAAGGATGGATGTGTCATAAACTGTCTTTATCTTTCCTGACCATATCCATTGTTCTTTGGAGTTTGGTCTTCTCCTATAGGCTGTTTTCAGCAGGTGAGCTTGTAAGATTAATTGATGGGGGTAGAGAGACACAGGAGAGATGAAAGGCAAATGCTGCTTAAACAACTATGCAGAATTTACCTCCCTCTCACTTCAAGGAATGTAAACACCATTCATCTTTATATTTAATACATTTACTCATTAAACCTTCAGGATGCTGCTACTGTGTGGCCAAACTCTGCTGAAATTCACAAATGAACCAGGCATACGCCGTTCTTTCGTGGATCTCAGGGTTTAGCAGAGAGACTTGCATTATGACTAAATGGGGGCAACACAGGTTATTAGTACAAAATGCCTGATTTCCTTAAGTATTATGTTTGACAGTTGATATTTCTAAAATTTCACTCTGACACTTCTTTTTTTTATTGTGAAGGTACATTCTCATTCTTTCAAACACATAGTTTTGGTTTATGATTACCTTTCAAATTTTATTTTAGAGCAATTTTTGTGAAACCATGGATAAGTCAAATATTCATGTTACTTTCAAATATGAGTTGTAGAACCAATACAGTGCAGATAGCTTGAGATATCAACAATGTGTTTGTGAAGGATGTGGCTAATGACTGCATAGTACGTGGATGGTTTGAGATGTTCCATTCTGGTGATTTTAATATTGAAAATATGCCACTTGGGCAACCTGAGGTTGAGATGGATAATGAGAAGCTAAAAGCTGTACTGGAAGCGAATCCATCTCAACCTACTCAGGAATTGCCATCAAGGCTTGACATTACTATTCCCAAAATTTGAAAGAAATGAGTAAGGTAAAGAAGCTGGACAGATGGATTACACATGAACTAAATGAGCATCAGGAGAGAAATTTTCTTGAAGCTTGCCTTTCTACGCTGGCATGACACAAAAGCACATCTTTTCTATACTGTATTTTTATGCATGATGAAAAGTGGAATGTTTTGACAGTCTCAAGTGTCCTGCTCAAGGGTTAGATAAAGAAGAAGCGCTGAAACATAGTCCAAAACTGAATATTCATCAAAACAATTAATAGTGTCTGTTTGGCAGTCCAGTGCTATATTATCCACTACAACTTCAAGAAACCTGGTGAATTGATTATATCAGATGTCTGCTATAGCCAACTGCAGGACAAGAGCATGCTTGTGATTAAGCAGCTGAGACTGGTCAACAGAGACAGGCCAGTCCTCTTGCAAGACAACATGGTCACACAAACAATGCTGATCAAACTATGGAAGCTGGACTCATCAAGCCTTCACCAGATCATTACCTAACTGGCCACCACTTCCTCCAGGCTTTGAACCACTTCTTCCAAGGAAAAATATTTGATTCTCAACAAGCTGTGGAAAATATCTTTCTCAATTTCATTGTCACTTGCTCTCCAGGCTTCTTCACAGCTGGTATTCACAAGCTACTGGGAAGATGGCAGAATTGTGGCAACAGCTTAGGCACTTTAATTAATTGTACAGTTTCTAGTTTGAGGTATAATAAATTTAACTTTTGCTTCAAAATTGGGCATTTCAGATTTAATTAACTAATAGAATGGATGTGCCTTGCTGATTAATGTATGATGGGGTAGACAAGCAAATCAAACAAATGAGACCTGGAAAGTCTTCTGGAGGTGATGACTGAGTTGTTTTTTGAAAAGTCAGAAAGTGAGTATATGTTCAACAGACTGATAAGGACATTTCAAGCAGTGTCAAAGCATGAACAAAGGCACAGAGGTATGCGGCAGCCTTACCTGTGGGGTACATATAAAAATTGGGGGAGTTGCCGAAAATGGAGGAGTATTGAGACAAGAGTGTGGAAAGGCAGATAGAGGCTAAATAACACCAACACCACACTAAGAGAAGGGCTTAGCCTTAGTATAGAAGGGGAAAGAGAACATCAGAATTTTAACAGCTTGTTCAAACAGAATTCCATACATGAATATCCATGATAGTGTTATTCATAGCAGCCAAAAGGTGGAAGCAACGCACATGTCCACACACTGAAAGATGGATAAACAAAATGTGGTTGCGTACACACAGTGGAATATTCCTCAGCCACAAAAACGCAGATGAAGAATGGAAACATTAGGCCAAGCAAAAGATGCCTCTATCCAGGACTACATATTGTGTGATTCCGTTTACATGGAAACATCCAGAATATACAAGTCTGTAGAGACAGAAAGCAGATCAGAAGTTACCAGGGACGGAGGGAACCAGGGACAGTAGGTGATTCTCAGTGAGTATGTGGTTTTCTTCTGGGGTGATGCAGCGTTCTAGAAGTCGAGAGTGGTGATGATGGCACAGCATTGTGAACATGGGAAATCCCATTGAAGTTTACACTGTTGAATGGTTAAAATGGTATGTAAATTTCTGTTTTATCATAATGAAAAAAATAAAAATTCCAGTGACTTAAAACTAGGTAAGGCGGCAGGAATGAAGATCTCACAAACCCTAAACATCACATGATTATGTGTGCAGAGTTCTGCTGCGCTGCTGCACGTGTCTGGTCCACAAAGCAGACTGGAAAGCGCTCCGCACAGGACTTTGGCTGCACACAGAAGCTGCTCTTATCACCTTTGCAATCGCGGCCCTTTGCTGGCACAGCAGCTCAGATACCTCTTGAGTCCGAGGCCTAGGACTATCACTCTGGGACTAAAGTACATTCCCTGTAGGCATTCAAGAAAC
>CAUYRH010032053.1:0-14991 GCA_963574655.1 Perodicticus potto | reverse complement strand
CAGAGAATGACATGGCCAAAGTCAATGAGGACGGTCTGGACTTTCCTCTCTCTGCTGGAAATAGCCAGTCTAAGACAAGCCAGTGGCAGAGAGCCTGTTCCAGAATATTGAAAGTCTCCGGATGAATTTCTCACCTTACTCCAGTCTCCTACAAGTCCTGGTTATAAACAGAGTCTTACTACCTGATCCCCTAAAACACAACAATAGCCAATAAATCAGAAATCATGTCTAGGCCTTTTTGTCACAACGAGGGGGCCCGTTTGTTGTCTATAAGGAACATATCTTCTTCTTGCCCTATGAAACTATCTTCTTCTTCCTCAATAAACTTTGTTTCACACTTTAATAAAAATCAGGTTGGCAGTGCCCATACCTCAGTGGGTAGGGCATTGGCCACATACACCAAGGCTAGTGGGTTCAAACGCAGCCTATGCCAGCTAAAATCAACAATGACAACTGCAACGAAACATAGCCAGACGTCGTGGTGGGCACCTGTCATCCCAGCTACTTGGGAGGCTGGGGCAAGAGAATCACTTAAGCCCAAGCATTTGAGGTTGTTGTGAGCTGTGACACCATAGCACTGTACCGAGGGCAACACAGTGAGACTCTGTCTCAAAAAACAAAACAAAAAACAATCAGGCCAGGTGTGGTGGTTCATGCCTGTAATCCTATTATTCTGGGAGGCTGAGGCAGGTAGATTACCTGAGCTCAGAGGTTAAAGACTAGCCGAAGCAAGAGCAAGACCCAGTCTCTACAAAAAGTAGAAAAATAGCCTTGGCACCCATAGCTCAGTGAGCAGGATGCCAGCCACACATACCATAGGTGGTAGTTCAATCCTGACCCAGGCCTACTAGACAACGACAAATGCAACCAAGAAAATGGCCGGGCATTATGGCGGGCACCTGTGGTCCCAGATACTGGGGAGCCTGCGGCAAGAGAATCACTTGAGCCCAAGAGTTTGAGGTTGTTGTGAGCGGTGACACCATGGCAGTCTACTGAGGGTGACATGATGAGACTCTGTCTCAAAAAAATAAGTAGATAAAAATAAAAGTAGAAAAATACCCAGGCATTGTGGCGGGTGCCTATAGTCCTAGGTACTGAGGAGGCTAAGGTAAGAGGATCTCTTAAACCCAAGAGTTTGAGGTTGCTCTGAGCCATGACGACACCTTGGCACTCTAGCCAGAGTGACAGTGTCTCAAAAAAAAAAAAAGAAAGAAATCATGGACAAATTTTTTAAGTCATCTGGACTATAGGATAAATATTACAGTTTTCTATTTGCAACCAGTAATGGGCATAAGTCAAATATTTACATCTTCCTCTCTTAACAATATTGTCTGGATTCCTATTAAATTGGTTTATAACACAGATACAGCTGGTGCACTCTGGAGGATTCGGTGCCTTGTTCCTTCCCCACGTTCAACTCACACATATCCAGGAGTAGAGTTACCTCTGGGAGGCAATGCAGAGAGAGGGCTAAATGGGCCTTAAACCCAGACTTTCTGTATTCCAAACCCAGTTCTATCATTTCCTCACAAGATGATGAGAGTCATATACTAGGTTATTTTCTCTCTGCCTTGGCTTCGTTACCTAGAAAGTGAAAATGATAATGGCTCCTATATTAGTGTTATTCCGAGGTTTATATGTGCACATTGGCACATACAATAGTGTAAATATTTTCATTATTAGCAACAAAAGCATTGTTAAGTGAAGAAGTGAATTTTCCCTGTCAAAATCATTTCAGAATTTCTCCTTTTGCATGACAACTCTATGAGACTTGGTTTGATGTTAGCATTTAGTTTCAATGTTTGTTAACAGGACCCTCTTCCTATTATCAGATACAAAAATAAGTACCCTGATAGTTAAGGTATAAAGCTGAATTTTTCTCCAAGGCATTATTGGTCCAAGCCTGAGACCCGGCTATCCCTGAGCCAGTCTTTTACTTACTCTCATCACTGAATTGTCTTTAACCCCATAGGACACAAGAATGGAAAGGATATGGAGTATATCTGAGAAAAAGAATTAAGGCTCCTTTCACACAAAGAGCTCTCGTACTGGAAAACCTGGGAACAGGTGGCTGGTCACGTACCTAGGAGTCAGGACCATCCAATGAATCTTCAAGGGAAAGATTTCCAGTTGTCAGAAGATGCTGCTCCCTGCCAAGTGTGGGAAGGAGTGTCTACATGGGGTTTTCAAACTGAGAATTTGGTAGACAGTCTACCAGGAGATGGGCCCATCAGTGTAGAAAAGCAGGAGTTACCATCCTGCACAGCTATAAGACCAGTCCCTACTCAAGACTCTTGGATCAAAGATTTTGTGAATGAACCAGGGAATGTTCAAGAAAGGTGTAAAAAACTCTACATGAAAGACACAATATATAAACACGATTGGGATGATTACAGCTTCCACTGGTTATCACATGGTCATGATACCCCCAGATTCTCTGCAAAAGACAAGCCATGTACTTGTGATAAATGTAGACAAGACTGCTTCAAGAAGTCTGCACTTCACCCTAACCATGGAGGGAATGAATGTGGCTTCACGGATGATTCAAACCTTCCCACCCATCCAAGAATGCCCTTCAAAGAGAAACCCTGTAAATATCAGGAGTTTGGTAAGGGCTTGCGGCAGAGTGATTGTCTTGACTACCATAAAAGAATACCCAGAGAAGAGAAACCCTGTAAAAGTCTGGACCGTGGTCTGGGCTTCAGGTTGAGCCCGCACATTCACAGCTATCCCAGAATCCCTGTGGGAGAGATGCCCTCCAGATGTGAGGTCTGTGGGAATGGGTTCAGGTATAAATCAGTTCTGCTTATTCATCAAGGGGTACACACGGGAAAGAAACCCTATAAATGTGAGGAATGTGGGAAGGCCTTTGGCCGGAGCTTGAATCTTCTTGTCCATCAGAGGGTTCACACTGGAGAGAAACCTTATAAATGCAGCGAGTGTGGGAAAGGCTTCAGGTACAGTTCGGTGCTTCAAGTGCATCAGAGGCTACACATGGGGGAAAAGCCCTACACGTGCAGTGAGTGTGGCAAAGGGTTGTGTGCCAACTCAGCACTGCACAAGCATCAGCACGTCCATCCCAGGGAAAAACCTTATAGCTGTGGCAAGTGTGGAAAGGGATTCAGCTGTAACTCCCACCTCAGCAATCACCAGAAAACACACACAGGCGAGAGGCCCTACCAGTGTGACAAGTGTGGTAAAGGTTTTAGTCACAACTCGTACCTTCAGGTTCACGTGAGGGTTCACATTGGGCAGCACCTCTATGAATGTGATGTGTGTGGTAAGAGTTTCACTTACAGCTCAGGGTTTCTCCTGCATCACAGGCTGCACACGGGAGAGAACCCCTACAAATGTGAGTGCGGGAAGGGCTTTGGCCGGAGCTCAGACCTCCACGTCCATCAGAGGGTACACACGGGAGAGAAGCCATATAAATGTAGCAAATGTGGGAAGGGCTTCTGGCGGAATTCAGACCTTCACAGTCATCAGAGGGTCCACACAGGAGAGAGACCCTACGTCTGTGATGTGTGTGGGAAGGGGTTCATTTACAGCTCTGACCTTATCCACCAGAGGGTCCACACAGGCGAGTAACCCTATAAATGTGCTAAGTGTGGCAAAGGCTTCAGTTATAGCTCAGGGCTTCTCATTCACCAGCGCGTCCACACAGGTGAGAAACCTTATAAATGCCAGGAGTGTGGAAAGGGTTTTCGGTGCACCTCAAGCCTTCACAAACATCAGCGAGTCCACACGGGAAAGAAGCCCTATACGTGTGACCAATGTGGCAAGGGATTCAGTTATGGCTCCAATGTTCGCACTCACCAGCGGTTACACATGGGAGAGAAACCCTACATGTGTTATGAATGTGGAAAGGGCTTCAGATATGGCTCAGGTCTCCTCAGTCACAAGAGGGTACACACTGGGGAGAAACCCTATAGATGTGACATGTGTGGGAAGGGCTACAGTCAGAACTCACATCTCCAAGGTCATCAGAGGGTCCACACTGGTGAGAAACCCTATAAATGTGAGGAGTGTGGGAAGGGCTTTGGCCGCAGCTCCTGCCTTCAAGTCCACCGGAGGGTCCACACCAGAGAGAAGCCCTATAAGTGTGGAGAGTGTGGGAAAGGCTTCAGTTACAGCTCAGGTCTGTGAAACCACCAGAGAACGCATGTAAGTCAGAAACCTTCGACATAGATGTGAGTTGAAGATTCCAGTTGGAACTCAGAACTTTGCATTCATCTGGGAGCCAGCCCAGAAAGAAAACCTTGTAAAAGTGATAGGCAGCAGGGGCTGCAGGAGAAGCTGGTGTTTTCACAGTCATCAACTAGTGAAAAAGAGTGACCTGGAAGTGTGAGAGAGAGGTAAGCACTCAGGCACACATCAGTCTTCAGCAGAATAGCCCCTAAATAGTGTGGCAGGGGCTTAGGAAAAAACATCAGAGTCAGCCTAGGAGGGAGTTTGAACAAATGTCTAAGTAGTATCCAAGGTGCACATTATGGACATGGATTCCCGGTGGGGATGACACCAGTGCAGCAATGAAGAAAAAGGTTATCACCTCACTATAACCAATATCATAAGCACCTCTTAAATTAAAAGACAGTTTTATAAGAATCAGCCAGGTGCAGTGGCTCATGTTGTAATCCTAGCACCCTGGGAGATTGAGACCAGGGGATTGCTTGAGCTCAGGAGTTCAAGACCAGCCCTAGCAAGAGTAAGACCCCATCTTTACTAAAAATACAGAAACTAGCCAGGCATTGCGGCAGATGCCTGTAGTCACAGCTACTTGGGAAGCTAAGGCAGGAAGATCACTTGAGCCCAAGAGTTTGAGGTTGCTGTGAGCTATGATGATTACATGGCACTCAACCGAGGTAACCGAATGAGACTGTCTCAAATAAATAAATAATAAAGGATAGTTTTATAAAAATAAAAAATGACATTAACGTTTATGGAAGCAACTCACTTTTAGAAGGCCAGGAACAATCTTTCTCTGGGCAGGTCTGGGTGATGTGTCTCCCTCACGTTTAAATCATGTTTTTCTGATTGTGTTTTATCTCACGGAGGTGAACTTTGCCGCTGTCAGAGAGATTGTGGTAAACTGCAGGAATATATGTCTTTACCCAGTTGCAAAAACAAAATGTGATTTGCATCGCAATGAACTTATAGTTTAATTCAGGAAGAACTTGCATCTTCAGAAAGCTGTTTTTCTTTTCCATTTTGAAAAAATACTGTTTCCACTTTGTCATTTGTGTGCAGTATCATGTACTTATTGGTAAGAGTAAAAATAAGTAGTCATTTTTGAAAGAATTTCTTGGTTGGGGCTTGGCGCCTGTGGCTCAACAGGCTAAGGCGCTAGCCACGTACACCTGAGCTGGCGGGTTTGAATCCAGCCCCGGCCCGCCAAACAACAATGACAGCTGCAACCAAAAAATAGCCAGGCGTTGTGGCGGATGCCTGTAGTCCCAGCTACTTGGGAGGCGGAGGCAAGAGACTCGCTTGAGCCCAGGAATTAGAGGTTGCTGTGAGCTGTGATGCCACGGCACTCTATCCAGGGTGACAGCTTGAGGCTTTGTCTCAAAAATAAAATAATAACATAACATAACATAAAATAAAATAAATAAAATATAAAATAAAATAAATAAAATAAAATAAAAATAAAAATAAAAAGAATTTCTTGGTCAGGCACGCCTGTAATCCTAGTACTCTGGGAGGCTGAGGTGGGTGAATTCCTTGAGCTCAGGAGTACAAAGACCAGCTTGAGCAAAAGCAAGACCCCATCTCTATAAAAATAAAAAAACTGAAACAAGAAGATCGCTTTAGCCCAAGAGTTGGAGGTTGCTGTGAGCTATGATGCTATGGCACTCTACCCAGGTCAACAGTTTGAGACTCCATCTAAAAAAAAAAAAGAAAGAAAGAATTTCTCTGGATAAAATTCACAACCTTGAAGTGGCAATAAATGTATGCTAATTGATACAGGGAAGATACTTGCACAGGTGGGTAAAGACATATATATGCGTAGATGGCTGAGTTTCATAGCACTTTTTATAAAAGCCAAAAAGTGTTGAGGTCCCATTAGTAGGAAATTGCTTACCTGAGTTAAGGCCCATGTATACAAGGGAAAGCCACTAAAAATAATCAGGTACACCTATAATGATATTGAGGGTTGCACAGAAACTATTTAGTGAAAGTTGTAGAGCAAAAAATACAACATGGTCCCATTTTGTTAATATACAGTAAAACCTCCATAGTTGATCACCTCCTTAAGTTGATCTAATTTTCATAGACCAGACGTGCACTATATGAACTCAACAGAAGTATCTTATGTTGACCACCTCTGAATGTTGACCATGGGTGGTCAACTAACAAAGGTTCTACTGTATTTTTTTTTTTTTTTGTAGAGACAGAGTCTTACTTTATCGCCCTCGGTAGAGTGCTGTGGCATCACACAGCTCACAGCAACTTCAAACTCTGGGGCTTAGGCAATTCTCCCACCTCAGCCTCCTGAGTAGCTGGGACTACAGGCACCTGCCTCAACACCCAGCTCTTTTTTTGTTGCATTTTGGCCGGGGCCAGGTTTGAACCCGCCACCCTTGGTTATATGGGGCTGGCGCCCTGCCCACTGAGCCACAGGTGCCATCCAGTTCTACTGTATTTTTAAGTGTGTGTGTTTAGAGAGAGAGAAGTGTGAGAGGTCAGTATGATAACTGCTTATCTCTAGCAGGTGGGATACAGGATGCATAATGCACTCATTGTACTTTTGTGTGTTTGACTTTTCAACAAAGTATATATCAATTTTATAATAACGGTAAAGCTATTTTTTAAAAAAAATGGGTGGAATAATTCCTTGGTTAAAGATCCATGTTAAACTTTTATGTTTTAGGTTTTGGGGGGGTGGTTTTTCTATTTTTCTCTATTATTTTTCTTTTTTGAGAGAGAATCTCACTATGTCACCCTCGGTAGAGTGTTATAGCGTCACAGCTCACAGCAACCTCAAACTCTTGGGCTTAAGCGATTCTCTGACCTCAGCCTCCCAAGTAGCTGTGATTACAGGCTCCTACCACAACACCCGGCTATTTCTTTGTTGCAGGTGTTTAGCTGGCCCAGGCCGGGTTTGAACTCGCCACCCTCAGTGTATGTGGCTGGCACTGTAACCACTGTGCTATGGGCACAGAGCCAGGGGATAGGTTTTTCTATACTTCACTTAGATCCAAGTACCCAATGTAAGGTATGGTATAAAGTATAAGCTGTGAAATCTCTGATTAAATACTGTCCAAGGCTGCATCATTTTTGCTGCTGGTGGGAGATGAGGCAGCTGGCAGCCTAGGAAAATGAGAGGAGCCCTTGCAGTTCCATTCTGCACAGTGACCTTCTCAGACCAGCCTGGCTTCATAGAGGGCATCCTACCATCATGTATGCCTCCATCTGGCTGACTCAGGAGGCCTGCTGCCTATGACTAAGACAAAGAAAGTCTTAAGCTACAGACATGCCATGGTGGATAGACAATGGGCACTTCATGTCTGAATAAAGATCATAGCCAGGGGCGGCGCCTGTGGCTCAGCGAGTAGGGTGCCGGCCCCATATGCCGAAGGTTGCAGGTTCAAACCCAGCCTTGGCCGAACTGCAAAACAGAAAAATAGTTGGGTGTTGTGGCGGGCGCCTGTAGTCCCAGCTACTCAGGAGACTGAGGCAAGAGAATCGCCTAAGTCCAGGAATTGGAGGTTGCTGTGAGCTGTGTGATGCCACAGCACTCTATTGAGGGTGATAAAGTGACACTCTGTCTCTACAAAAAAAGAAGAAGAAGAAGGCTTGGCACCTGTGGCTCAATGGGCTAAGGTGCCAACCATGTACACCTGAGCTGGCGGGTTTGAATCCAGCCTGGCCCACCAGTCAACAATGATGGCTGCAACCAAAAAATGGCCAGGCGTTGTGGCGGGCACCTGTAGTCCCAGCTACTTGGGAGGCAGAGGCAGGAGACTCGCTTGAGCCCAGGAATTGGAGGTTGCTGTGAGCTGTGATGCTACAGCACTCTATCCAGGGTGACAGCTTGAGGCTCTGTCTCAAAAAAAAGAATCAGACAGAGGACTTATTTAATCAAGTACTGACTGATAAATTAACAATTAAGACATGGTGGAATTGGGCCGGGTGAGGTGGCTCATGCCTGTAATCTTAGCCCTCTGGGAGGTGGAGGTGAGTGGATTGCCTAACCTCACAAGTTCCAGATCATCCTGGGCCAGAGCAAAACCTCGTCTCTAAAAGTAGCTGGGCATTTGTGGTGGGTGCCTGTAGTTCCAACAACTTGGGAGGCTGAGGCAAGGGAATCGCTTGAGTCCAAGAGTTTGAGGTTACTGTGAGCTATGATGCCATAGCTCATGGGTGACAAAGTGAAACTGTGTCTCAAAAGAAAAACAAAAAAGACATGGTGGTGGGGCAGCGCCTGTGGCTCAGTGGGCAGGGCACTGGCCCCAAAACCCAGCCCCTGCCAAACTGCAACAACAACAAAATAGCTGGATGTTGTGGCGGGCGCCTGTAGTCCCAGCTACTTGGGAGGCTGAGGCAAGAGAATCACCTAAGCCCAGGAGTTGGAGGTTGCTGTGAGCTGTGTGATGCCACGGCGCTCTACCGTGGGCTATAAGGTGAAATTCTGTCTCTACATTAAAAAAAAAAAAAAAAAAAAAAAGACATGGTGGAATTAGTATAAAGATAGGCAAATTGACCAATAGAACAGAAGGAACCCAGAAACAGACCCAAATGCATATGGAGATTTGATTTACTACTTAGATGGTGTAGCAGCGCAGTTGGGGAAGGGTAGTATTTTCATAAATGATGTTGAGACAACTGGATATCTTTATGGAAAGAAAGAAACTTGAATACTATGTCATAATTTATATAAATATTGATATAAGATACTAGATCTAATTGTGAAAGGCAAATTAATAAAGCTTCCAGAAAATAGTATAGGAGAATATTTTCATGATCTCAAGATATGGAAAAACTTCACGAATAAGACACAAACAGAAAGCACTAATATAAAAGAAAGATTGCTTCTTTTGACAACATTAAAATTAAAAACTGTTCATCAAAAGAAAGCTATAATATGGGAGTGGTTTATCAAAAAATATATTTGTATTAATAATTTCAAGAAATAGCATGGGAAAAAACATTTCAAATACATATAACTGAAGAGAGTTTTGCAGGTCAGGGATGATGGCTCACTCCTGCAATCCTAGCATTCTGGGAGGCCGAGGCAGGTGAATGGCTTGAGCTCAGGGGCTTGAGACTAGCCTGAGCAAGAGTGAAACCCTGTCTCTACTAAAAAAAATAGAAAAATTAGCCAGGTGATGTGGTAGGTGCCTGTAGTCTCAGCAACTTGGGAGGCTGAGGGAAGAGGATCACTTGAGCCCAGGAGTTTGGGGTTCACAGCACTCTATAGTGGAACAGAGTGATACTCTGCCTCAAAAAAAAAAAAAAAAAAAAGAGATTTTACAAATCAATCAGACAACTACAAATAACCCAGTAGAGAAAAAAAAGGATAGCAAGATTCCTGAACAAGCATTTCACAAGAAGCCCAAATGACCAATTAACATAAAAAGTTGTTCAATTTCACTAGTCATCAGAGGAATGCAAATTAAATCCACAGTGACACGCCTGTGTGCACTAAGGAGAATGGGTAGAACTTAAAAGACTGACTAAAGACCAAATGTTGACAAAGGCACAGATTAGTGGAAACTTTCATACACTCACCTGCCATTGAGAATGTAAACTGGTGCATCTATTTTGGAGAACAGTGTAGCTTTATCTGTTAAAATATGAAGATACGTAGCCAGGCATTGTGGCAGACACCTGTAGTCCCAGCTACTCCGGAGGCTGAGGCAGGAGAATCGCCTAAGCCCAAGAGCTGGAGTTTGCTGTGAGCTGTGATGCTACAGCACTTTAACGAGGGTGACAAAGTGAGACTCCGTCTCTAAAAAAAAAATGAAGATACGCAAACCCTATGACCCACCAGCTCCACTCTAATGTTATACTCTCCCTCCAAATCTGCACATTTGCACAAAGATACATATACAAGATTGTTCACAAGCAACATTACTTGTAGTAGCCCCAAACGAGAAACCAGCTCAAAGATCAGTAATGGTAGGATGGATAAACAGCAAGGTGTCATGCAATATTACACAGCAGTGAACGGGAATGAACGAGGCCTACCCACAGGAAGAGAAGAATGACTCTCGAAACATAATGTGAAGGGAGCCAGACATAAAAGCATACTTCCTTTTTGATTCCTTATATAACTCTATATACATACGGTTACATGGTGTTTAAAACTGTCTGGTTAGGTGGTAAAAGCAAAGAGGTGAGTGCCATAGGAATCAGGTCATTGGCTATTCTTGGAGGAGAGAGAAGAGGTAGTGTTTGCTAGGGGCCAAGGGAAAATTCTGGGAAGGCTGGTAAGCCAGTTGTCAGGGTGTGGCCTCCCAGTTCCAAATCCGTCTTTTCTTCCTGTTCCACGGTAATATCCAGAATCCCTAAGCTGCTCTCCTTCCCGGCGAGCGCGATGCTAGACAGCAGAGGGCGCTGGAGACACGCTGCGGGAGACCTGAGCTTCCGTACGGGAGAGGGTCCCTGGGCCTGAGCTGTCAGTCACGTTCCCACGATCCTCCTGACCGGGAAGCCACGTTCTTCGGGCTCTGTCCCTCCTGTCACCCCCCGGAAGTTTGTTAATCACCTGACCCATGCAAGATGTGACAGATTATCAAAAACAAAGAGATCAAACAACAGGGATCATAGCTGATTATTTGCCAGATTTTACTTCATCAAGGGAGAGGAACTGATACTTTACTCAGAAAGAACCAAGGGAGGAAGGGAGAGCGGTAAGAAAAGAGGGAGGAAAGAAGGGAGGGGAGGGAGGAAGTAGAGGAGGAAGGGGAAGTGTGGAGAATGCACAGCCTCCCCAGCAACTGAAGGTGCACAGAGGGCTGCAAGAGGCTTGGAGCCCTGAGACGCACCATCTTCCCCATCCTCACTTTCTCTTTCCACATGCGGGGAAGTTTTCTCCTGGGCTTCTGAGTAAAGACCCACTACAGTTTTCAAGGACACATTCTTTTCTCCCCACTTGGGCTGTCATTCCTCTTTGACAAACATACCTCTGGACATAAGGGTAAAAGCATATGTGTTACGCGTAGGGGGTGATTTGGACAAATAATTCTGTACTAAATATTAGGACAAAGCACAGTAGGCAGATGTCGCAATCTATCTTCATAATGGCATACTAATTCAATTAAGAAATATAACCATTATGTCGAAAGAGCCAGGCTTATGGAATGTAATCAGCTAATCACTTTATTCTTTTTTTCTAGTTACCCATTCAAACCTGCTCTGCAGGTGGCCTCTCTCTGCCCCTTGGGTAAAATCTAGGGGATGTTTCCTGACTTTTTAAAAATTATTCTTAGCACGAAATGTCTCCTGTAATTTCTAGTTACAAATCCAGGCTCTGTTCAGCATTTAAGATGGCTGATCTCTTGGAGTGAAGTTCCAAATGCATTATAAGTGTAGGTTTCCTCTTCACGCCTCTCCTCCCCCTGGCTCTTATCTGGCTCTGGCTCCAACAGGCAATGGGTGTGTAGCATAGTTGGCTATTGCTCCATTTTGTACTTTCACTCCCTATTCCCCAGCTGCTTAGGGGTTTCTTTCTTTTTTTTTTTTTTTTAGAGACAGAGTCTCACTTTGTTGTCCTCGGAAGAGTGCCGTGGCGTCACAGATCACAGCAACCTCCAGCTCTCAAGTTTAGGCGATGCTCTTCCCTCAGCCTCCAGAGTAGCTGGGACTACAGGTGCCTGCCACAATGCTTGGCTATTTTTGTTGTTGTTGTTGTTGCAGTTTGGCCGGGGCTGGGTTTGAACCCACCACCCTGGGTATATGGGGGCCGGTGCTCTACTCACTGAGCCACAGGCACCGCCCTGCTCAGGGGTTTCTGATCATCCTAACAGAGTCTGGGAGGGGGTAAGGGGAGGAAGGTCACCTCCAGGTCAGGAGAGGCTCCACGTGAATGGTGCTGTTGTGAGCTGGAGTACTTGAGTACCTGTAGGGCCTCGCCCTTACTGTGAGTCTCTTACCTATGCTCCCCATGGCCCACATTTATCCCAGAGTGGGGTTAGCACACAGCACCATTCCTGTCCCCTTTAAAGGTATTTATTACATTTTTCTGGATGTAGAAGTCTGGGAACTGTATTTCCTAGGCACTCTTAAGAACAGGGTTCCGGGTTGATTATGCCAAATGTGAGGCACCAAAGTGAGACTAGAAAGCAGAAAGATGGTAAAAAAAAAAAAAATCCTTTTCTTTTGACTCTGATGCTTAATGACAGCAGGATGCTCCAGGCTCTTGTGGTAATTTGGGCAAAGAATTTCACAATGAAAATAAGAGAAAACGTAATTGGCAAATTATAGCCCATCATCATTGTAGGACGCCAGATTGGCAGTGGCATGGAGCCACAAGAAAGAGTGCGCAGAAGGGGGTTTCCTCCTTGGTGACCATACCTGCCCAGCTAGGAACCAGCTCCTGAAGTTCTTGTCTCTAAGGAATGTCATCCAGTCCAGTAGATGATCTACCCTGAATCTTCACCCCTCCCTGTAGCTATGCCCATTGCCCTGTAGCTTTGCAGTTCCTCTCACAAAAAAGACAGAGTTTACTTCCTGCCCCTAGACTGGGAGCTTGGCCAAGTGTCTTGCTTTGGCCAATGGGATATCAGGTGATGCACCATAAGTAGAGGGTAGGAATGTGTTTGCACATGAAGGCTTGCCCTTTTATGCTTCTGACTTACCCATGAAAAGAGCTTTCGGCAGGGTGCAGTGGCTCACGCCTGTAATCCCAGCACTTGGGCGGCTGAGGAGGGTGGATTGCCTGAGCTCACAGGTTCGAGACCAGCCTGAGCAAGAGCAAGACTGCTGTCTCTGAAAAGTAGCTGGGCATTGTGGTGGGTGCCTGTAGTCCCAGCTACTTGGGAGGTTGGGGCAAGAGAATTGCTTGAGCCCAAGAGTTTGAGGTTGCTGCAAGCTGTGAGCCCGAGTTTGAAGTTGCTGCAAGCTTTGCTGCAAGCTGTGACAAACTAAGATTCTGTCTCAAAAAAATAAATAAATAAATAAAATAAAATAAAATAAAAAAGAGTGTTCCCTGGTGGGTGCTGCCCCTTCAGTCTGTGCTCAGAATGAGCTGGCTTGGATGGGGAGCCGAGCCCAGCAGTCCACAGCATGAACGTGAGCTACCGATCCTAGATCTGCTCACCTCAGCTGACCCACTAATGTATAAGAAATGTGTGCGCATTTCACTATGCCACTGAGATGTTAAGATTATTTTTTATTCATCATTATTGCAAAAATTAGCTAACTGGGCTGGGCGAGGTGGCTCATGCCTATAATCCCAGCACTCTGGGAGGCTGAGGCAGGCAGATTGCTTGAGCTGAGGAGTTTGAGACCAGCTTGAGCAAGAACAAGACCCTGTTTCTAAAAAATAGCCAGGTGTTATGGTGGGTGCCTATAATCCCAGCTACTCGGGAGGCTGAGGGAAAGAGAATTATTTGAGCCCAAGTGTTTGAGGTTGCTGTGAGCTATGACACCATGGTACTCAACCCCAGGGTGACTGAGTGAGACTCTGTCTCAAAAAAAAAAAAAAAAAAAAGCTAACCGATAAAGCAACTGTCCCCCCTCCTCCCCTTTGGCTTCACTGGCCTTCCTAAGAATTGTATAATCTAATTCCCTGTGTAAAATCATTCTTTGCTGGGGAGTCTTTTTCTGAGAAAATAATTTTTTTTTTTTTTTTTTTTGCTTTAGGCAGACCAGTGCTTACGTTGAGAACAACTGGAAAAGCTGAATAAAATACAGAAAATCTCTTTTTAAAAGTTATTGGAAAGCTGCCAAGTTGACAAGCATTTGAAGGGCCATGATCTCAGAAGCAGGAAAACACAAAGAGGTGAGCTGGCACTCTGAGAACCATTTTTCCCTTCAGGAAATTTGTTGATTCTAGTTAAGAGGCTGAGCATGTGGGCAGAGGGCCACAGCTAAGAGGCAGGAAAGGCAGCAGAGCCTTTGGAGGTAGAGAGAAAAGAAACTAAGGACTGAGGCTGTGAAAGCAGCTGGGACCGAAGGGGCCAAGACGTTGGATAGAAGGGAGACACAGAAGAGTAACTCTGACACTTCCGGGTTTCCTTGAGCTACGTACTTGCTGTATTATTAAGGGAAGCAGAAAGACTGTGAAAGACAGAAGTTTTTGACAGTATCATGATACTAAGAAGATAAAAATTGAGAGTTCAGTTTCCACCAAAGAAGAGAAGCCCAGTGATCACACCAGACTCTCAGCTGGGATCCTTGGAGGATTTCTATACTCTCGAAATGGGGCAAACCAAACGTAACCTTACAAAACCCGCAACCCAGACTCCAGTTCAATACCAATTGGATTAAGGTAATCTCTTCTCACTCTGTCTACTGAAGAACATGGTAGAATATTATCTCCATAATTTCTCCTGGAGCCACTATAGTTTACAGTGGTCAGCAGTGAACAAATAATTATCAAGCACACCAAGAAACAGGAATCTGATGGTGGGGGAACATATACGTAGAAAAACTGAACCAACAGTGACCCAGATATCGGTGTTATCAGACACAGACTTGATTGACACGATAGAGATTTTCATCAAAGAATGGGAATCTATAAGAAAGAATGAAATGGAAACTTAGAACAGAGAAATACGGCTCGGCGCCTGTGGCTCAACGGGCTAAGGCGCCAGCCACGTACACCTGAGCTGGCGGGTTCAAATCCAGCCTGGGCCCGCCAAACAACAATGACGGCTGCAGCCAAAAAATGGCCGGGCGTTGTGGCGGGCGCCTGTAGTTCCAGCTACTTGGGAGGCGGAGGCAGGAGACTTGCTTGAGCCCAGAAATTGGAGGTTGCTGTGAGCTGTGATGCCACAGCACTCTATCCAGGGTGACAGCTTGAGGCTCTGTCTCAAAAAAAAA
>CAUYRH010032050.1:0-12550 GCA_963574655.1 Perodicticus potto | reverse complement strand
CCACCCCCCCCCCCCCCCACCCCCCACGACACCACCCCCAACCCCAACCCCCCCCCACGCCACCACACACGACCCACCCCCCCCCACCCCCCCACCCGCACCCCCCCCACAAACAACCACGCCCCCCCCCGGCCCCCCCCCCCCAACCCCCGCCAACAAACAACCCCACCCCCCCCCCCCCCCCCCCCCCCCCCCGCCTCGGCCCGGGGGGCCCCTATTTTAAATTGGGGGGGGGGGGTTTGGTTTAAAATCATTTCACTGATCCTCAACCCTCACTATTGATCATCTCCCCCCCCCACCCCCCCACACTCCCCCACCCCCCCACCCCCCCACCCTCACCCCCACCCCCCCCACCCCCGCTCCCAAAAGAGTTGATCTCTGTCGGTCGAAGATCTCACATACTTTGTTTATCCGTGCAGGTTTTCTGCTGACTGTATCTAAGATGATGAGCACCAAGCATTGTTTTCCAAGATTAAAATTGTATACGTCAGGATTAGTATATGTCCCTTCTTGTGTGAACGGAGTAGGCCTCACAAAAGCTGATCTTAGGTTTCCACAGTTTAGACCAGCGTCCATTGCCCTACCCCCCCCCCCCCCCCGCAGGGTAGTGTCTTCATAAGCCATCGTCGCCACCATCGTCATCATAAATGCGATATGTCCTAGAAGGTTTGGAAAGTTGCAAGGAGTAACTCATGGACAATGCTGACATGACATAGAATGATAGATCTGAGAGTGTGAGTGAGCATCTGACCAGAAAACACTGCAGAAGGAAGAGAGGTTTTAGTTTTTTTTTTTAAGACTTTTATTTCTTCACTTTTTGTTGTTGTTGTGGTGGTGGTGGTGGTTGTTGCTGCTGCTGCTGTTTGGCCAAGGCTGGGTTCGAGCCCACCACCCTCGGTATATGGAGCCCGCTCCTTACTCACTGACCCGCAGGTGCCACCGAGGTTTTAATTCTTTTCCAAAAGTTTATCTGTCTGTCCCAGATAATGTTTGTTTCCCTTTGACATGTTATTGTCCTCCCGAGCAGTGTTTTAATGCCTCTATATGCCCATAGGCTGACTATGGAGTGCAGACTTGGTGACCATCCACGCCATGGTTGACTCTACTCTCTGCCTTTCCCAGAAGGGCCTCAGCTGCATGCGTGCGCTCTCTCTCTCTCTCTCTCTCCCCCCCCCTCCTTTAATAAAGTGTGTGTGTGTGTGTGTGTGTTTATTTTTCTTTATTTGGGGTTTTCTTACAGTTTTGGGCCGGGGCTGGGCTTGAACCCACCACCTCTGGTATATGGAGCTGGTGCCCTACTCCTTTGAGCCACATGCGCCACCCTCAGCTGCTCAGCTGAGATATGAGATTTAGAATCTCAGAGGTCACACGGTACGGTGCGTGTGCGTGAGGTGGGGGGGGGGATATGCTAGCTTTATAAGACTCAGAGTTCAAACCCCAGTGACGTGTACGTTAGCAACGTGAACTCTGTCAAGTCACACATCACCCTCACTGAACCCCATCCTCAACTCGTGTTGTCTTTCTTTCCTTTTTGCTTTCTGGACAAGGCCTCACTCTCTTTCCCAGGTTACAGTGCTGTGGCATCACCATAGCTCACTGCAACCTCAACCCCCTCGCCTCAAGAGATCTTCTCCTGACCACAGGAAGAGGGTTTGGCCACCTGTCCCTGTCGGCCCGATGCAGAGATAGGGATTAGGTCCACCAAACTTTATTTGCAAGAAGGCCAGCAATTCTGGAGAGTGGTGAGGTGAGAGTAAGCCTCTCAAAGCCTGTTCTGACTCAGGTACAATTCTCATAATCTTTTGTTCGTTTGTTTCTTTGGTGGTGGTTGTTGTCGTTGTTGTTGCTGCTGCAGTTTTTGGCCCAGGCTGGTCTCCAACCTGCCATCCTTGGCATATGGGGCCGATGCCCTACTCCTTGAGCCACAGGTGCTGCCCTTAATTTTTTTTTTTTTTTTTTTTGAGACGGAGCCTCAAGCTGTTGCTCTGGGGTAGAGTGCTGTGGCATCACAGCCCACAGCAACCTCCAACTCCTGGGCTCCAGCGAGTCTCCTGCCTCCGCCTCCCAAGTAGTTGGGACTATAGGCGCCCGCCACAACGCCCAGGTATTTTTTACTGCAGCCGTCATTGTTGTTTGGCGGGCCCAGGCTGGATTCGAACCTGCCAGCTCAGGTGTATGTGGCTGGTGCCTTAGCCGCTTGAGTCACAGGCACTGAGCATTTTTTTGTTTTTTTAGAGACAGAGTCTCACTTTGTTGCCCTCGGTAGAGTGCCGTGATGTCACATCTCACAGCAACCTCCAATTCCTGGGCTTAGGCGATTCTCTTGCCTCAGCCTCCCAAGGACCCGGGACTATAGGTGCCCGCCACAACGCCCAGTTATTTTTTGGTCGCAAGTTGACTGGGCCCGGGTTCAAACCCACCACCCTCAGTAGATAGGGCTGGCGCCCTAGCCCCTGAGCCACAGGCACCACCCACCCAATTCTCATACATTTTAGAATGGGAAGGCCAGGAAACAAACCTAGAAAAGTATAACTTTATTTGACATTAAACAACATCAAACTTGACTTAGCTCTAACAATGCAAAATGTCCAAACCACATAAAGATAATTTTCACTTTCACAAAATACGTTAGAGAATTATCAAAGGAAACATCGTATTATCAAAGTAATCTTTACCAATATCACAAACCTATTGTCTGTGAGCAACTCCTCCCTCAAAGTCTCCGGAGACAAACATCCTTAACTAGATAAACATCAGGTGTGTGTGAGTGTGTGCATGCCAGCGAAGCAGACTAGGTCAGCTGCACTGCTTCAGCTTAGCTTCCACACTCCATCTTGCGGGGCACTTTTCTTGCTTCAAGGGGGCCACCCCTGCCTCCCGCCCATCCTGTCCAGAGGAGTATGTCCCCAGATGATGCAGTCTTGATCTCCACAGGGACAGGAAAGATGTCTTTGTGTCCCCTGCAGGTTCTCCTACTCTCCACCCCTAACCCAGCTTGATGACAATGGTTTTGATGATCACATCAGGGCACCGCATGCAGCTGGTCCTTCCAGATGCTTCCGTAGAGATGTCACATTTCTGTGACATACCCCATTCCCAGGCTACCCCACTGGTGTCCTCTCTCTGGTGGGACAGGGGGTTGCCTAGGGTCCCGCAGGGAGGCTGAGGAAGAGCCTATAGGCTGCCCCTCACCCAGGCTTGGCCCAGACTCAGCATCCTGGCCCTACTCCACCCGGGGTCTTGCCAACTGGTCTCTCCACCAGTTCCTGTGCCCCCTACGCTCATCAGCTGCCCAGATCAGCAGCTCCCCAAACTGCCTGCGAACACAATCGCCCATGGACTGTGCAAAGGGTTCCAGGCCCCACTGATTATTGGGCAGAGGGAGGACAGTGATTCTGGGGAGCGCACTCAGAAGTGTGGCTCTCGCTGTGCATGAGGTCAGCCCGCTGTGCATCGGCCCTCACCCCATACTCTGCTCTTCCAGGCGGCTGTCTGGAGGCTCCTCTAGCAGACAATACCCAGAGTGACACAAGCACAAGGGCCTCCCCAGCAGAGATCTGGCCTGAGAGATACAGGGGTCATCAGAACACTGGGGGACAGTGCTGGTGGCCCCATCATGACTTCAACAGCAGAGCACTCCAGGTGGAGCAACTGGGTCACAAACAACCAGCTCATTGACAATTAAGACTTGCTGGCTCGGCGCCTGTAGCTCAAGTGGCTAAGGCGCCAGCCACATACATCAGAGCTGGCGGGTTTGAATCCAGCCTGGGCCTGCCAAACAACAATGACAACTACAACCAAAAAATAGCCAGGCATTATGGTGGGCACCTGTAGTCCCAGCTACTTGGGAGGCTGAGGCAGGAGAATAGCTTAAGCCTACTAGCTGGAGGTTGCTGTGAGCTGTGATGCCACAGCACTCTACCCAGGGCGACAGATTGAGCCTTAGTCTCAAAAAAAAAAAAAGTCTTGTCATATATGACAAAATTCTTTTCTTTCTTTTTTTTTTTTTTTTTTGAGACAGAGCCTCAAGCTATCACCCTGGATAGAATGCCGTGGCATCATAGCTCACAGCAACCTCCAATTCCTGGTCTCAAGCGAGTCTCCTGCCTCCGCCTCCAAGTAGCTGGGACTACAGGTGCCTGCCACAACGCCCGGCCATTTTTTGGTTGCAGCCACCATTGTTGTTTGGCGGGTCCAGGCTGGATTCGAACCCGCCAGCTCAGGTGTACGTGGCTGGAGCCTTAGCCCATTGAGCCACAGACGCTGAGCCAACAAAATTCTTTAATGTTTGGTATATTGAGAGTGAGACCCCGTCTCTACTAAAATAAAAAAGCTAGCTGGATGTCATGGCGGGCACCTGTAGTCCCAGCTACTCAGGAGGCTGAGGCAGGAGGATCACTTGAGCCCAGGAGTCTGAGGTTGCTGTGAACAAGGCTGAGGACACAGTACTCTAGCCTGGGTGACAGAGTGAGACTGTCTCAAAAAAAAAAAAATTCAGTATACTGTTGTCAACCCAAATAAACAACCCAGGCAAAAATCTCAGGTTTGATTAAGCCAAGACGCTGAGGATGTGCCAGGCAAAAACATGGCCTCAGGCAAGCTGTGGCTGTTTCTCAAAAGGGGAGGCTCAGACCTGCAGTGTTTTGAAGGCAACAGGGAGAACAGAAAAAGGCAACAGGAGGGGGTAAGGGACATTCTTGTGAAGCCCAGCAATCTACTTCGTACATAAAGTAAGGGGGCAAAGAAAGGCTCAGGGGCACAGAAGAACACGTCGTGCTCTTGTGTCCAGTCTGCTTCCTGGGGCAACTTGTAACTGGGGAGGTGCCCAGGTGCTCGCTTGGGGGAGGGCAGCAGGGGACTCCCTTAGTGGATGGACTGCGGCCCTCCACACAGGGGCCTGAGGCTGTGCTTTCCTTCTGCCCTGTGCCGGCTTTGTTCCCACCATCTGTCCAGGAGGTGGTGGTGATGGAATGAGCCAACCTGGATTTTCCGGAGGACATCAGGCAGCTCAGGGACCGGCTGGCAGGAATGGACTTGAGGGTGCCCTCTGCTGTCAGAGTGCAGAAGTGCAGAGACCTGACGGCAGCTATGAGAAGGCCCCCTCCCGGGAGCCACAGGGAGAACAGTCACAGCCCTTTTACCCCCAATAAACCCACAGTGGAAAGCACAGAGGTGTCCTTCAACAGGAGAGCAGACAAATGAGACACAGGGAAGTCCTAAAACAGAATGACATCCAGCAGATCCAGCAGTAAATAGGGACAAACCACCTGTGCCTGCAGCAATTTGGTGAACCTTCCCCACAGCAGAGCACTCTGTGGAGTGAGGCTCCACCAAACTAATCTGATGCCAATTATCACATGGACGGCCGCCCAGGACACAAGCGGGGACTGGCCAGAAGCACAGGAGGATAGGAGCCAGTGCCGCTCCCTACAGTGAGGGCTGGGACTGCACGGGCACTGGCCAGAGCAAAACTCACTGAGGTTGCTGTGAGCTGTGATGCCACAGCACCCTACCCCAGGGGCCAGAGTGAGAAGAAAAAAGAAAGAGGAAACAAAAAGAACACACATTTCGTAGCAGGGATGTTTACAAAGTGCCCCAGCAGAGAGTCAGCCAGGCTGGGGGTGCGAGCTGGCCTGGTGTCAGGCACACAGGTGTGCGTGGCTGGAGCTCTGAGCAACCCAAGCTGCAGAACTGTGGAATGGAGGCTGACCTGGGGCTGACTGAGGTCCTGGGTTGTTTTTTGAAATAGTCTCCAGTGAGTAGGGCGCCGGCCCCATATACCGAGGGTGGCAGGTTCAAACCCAGCCCGGGCCGAGCTGCAAAACAAAAAAATAGTTGGGTGTTGTGGCGGGCACCTGTAGTCCCAGCTACTCGGGAGGCTGAGGCAAGAGAATCGCCTAAGCCCAGGAGTCGGAGGTTGCTGTGAGCTGTGTGACACCATGGCACTCTACCAAGGGCCATAGAGTAAGACTCTGTCTCTACAAAAAAAAGAAATAGTCTCATTCTGTCCCCCGGGGTAGAGCACACAGCAACCTCAACCTCGTGGGCTCAAGTGATCCTCCTGCCTCAGCCTCCTCAGTAGCTGGGACTACAGTGCCTACCATAACAGCCAGCTAGTTTTTCTATTTTTAGTAGCGATGGGGTCTTGCTCTTGCTCAGTCTGGTTGTGAAGTCCTGAGATCCTGTGATCCACTCACCTCGGCCTCCTGGGGTACCAGGATTATAGGCATGGGCCTGTAAGTCCTGGATTTTATGCCAAAGAAGCTTGGTGTCACCTTGGAAATGTCATCAAGGAGCCCTTTGCCCTAAGCCATTCCGTGGATACACAACTCACACATCTCTAAGTGCCGTAGTGTGTGTTTCCCATGCAGTCATGTAACCCTCACAACCCCTTTTTACAAATGGGGACGAGGACACTGGGAGGTGTCTTGGTCACAGGACAGGGGCTGGAAGTGCCGGTGCGGCTCCCATTCTGCTGTGCAGGCAGTGGGTGCTGGCCTGAGAACTGGGCTGTGACGCTGAGGGACAGGCAGTGACATCCACATGGCTGGGCGGGCCCCCGTGGTCTGTCCAAGGCTCACTCACTTCTGTGGATGGTTCCAGCTACCTGGTTTCAGAGTATGTGTGTCTCTCCGGGAACTTGCTCCAGAAACAGCGCTGCATTAGCTAAGAAATGGGATGCAGTTTATCACCTGTATGACTCTCCATCCCTCCATCCCTGAGGAGGTAACAGTAGCCACACTGGGGAGCAGGAAGGCTGGAACGGTGTCTTGGCAGAGCCTCAAAGCGGGTCGGGGAGAAATTCTTACAGCAGCCCCTGAATGTGTCGTCGCTTTTGCTCAGGTTGGTCTCCAACTCTGAGCTTGGCCTCCCAGAGTGCTAAGATTACGGGTGTGAGTCACTGTGCCCAGCCTAGAATTTCTGAAAATGAAAAAATATAATAACCAAAGTTAAAAACCAAATTGAAGCATTTAACAACAAATAAGTCACAGCTAAACAGAAAATTAGATAGAAGAAATCATCTAGAAAGCAATGCAGAGGCTCGGCGCCTGTGGCTCAAGTGGCTAAGGCGCCAGCCACGTACACCTGAGCTGGCAGGTTCGAATCCAGCCCGGGCCCGCCAAACAACAATGACGGCTGCAACCAAAAAATGGCCAGGCGTTGTGGTGGGCGCCTGTGGTCCCAGCTACTTGGGAGGTGGAGGCAGGAGACTCGCTTATCCCAGGAATTGGAGGTTGCTGTGAGCTGTGATGCCACAGCACTCTATCCAGGGTGACAGCTTGAGGCTCTGTCTAAAAAAAAAAAAGAAAGAAAGAAAGGAAAGAAAGGAAGGAAAGAAAGGAAAAGAAAGAAAGAAAAGAAAGCAACGCAGAGATACAGAAAGAGAGGTAAAGAGGTGTAGTTTCGTATATGTTCAGTTATTGTTCCAGAAGAGCCCAGGCAGAAGGCCAGTTAGGGCCAATATTTGAAGAGAAACCAATTGAAGCTTTTACTGTATTTTACCCAGAAAAGAAATAAACCCACATATTCAAAAAGGCAAAAAATTTCAAGCAGATTAAAAAAAAGTTAGCCACATCAGAGTAAAATATTTTAAAGAGGCCTTTTATGAGGGTTAGCCATCAGACTGACAGCTGATTTCTTTTCTTTTTTTTTTTTTTCCTTTTTTTTTTTGAGACAGAGTCTCACTTTGTCACCCTTGGTGGAATGCTGTGGCGTCTCTATTAAAAATAGAAAAACCAGGGTGTTATGGTGGGTGCCTGTAGTCCCAGCTACTCAGGAGGCTGAGGCAAGAGGATTGCTTGAACCTTGGAGTTTGAGGTTGCTATGAGCTATGATGATGCCACAGCACTCTACCTGTAATAACCAAGCCCCCTACCCCTACTACTAATCCCCCAACCCATAGGTTTAAAGAATATAACAAACCCTTTACCCTTCAAAGGGGAAGTGTTTTGTGTTTTAGCCCCAGCCCCTACAAGGGCAGAGGAGCTAAATTCTGGGAGAAGAGATAAGCTTACAGAAGGAAGGGAGGGGTATGGTTTAAAGAAAGCCCCTGGTGCAATACCCCCTGGTGGAAAGTCCCGAGTTCCTTGGAAACTTACCCAACTCTTATGCCTGTACTTTGTACCCCTGAACTATGTATGAACCATGTACCTTATGACCCATGGAGTAATGAACTTATGATGTATCTTATGATTTATGAACCAATATGTACCCCCCACCCTGCGACCCTGCCTTAACTGCTATGATTGGCTTCTGTACTGCGCTAGCTTGCTTTGCTGACCACGCAAGAAAAATGGTATAAAAGGATTGCCCGCCTGACATTCAGGGCTGCATGCCTTTATGGTATCAGCCCCCTGCCGGTGTAATAAATTTGATCAATTATTGCATCAAAGTGGGGTCCATCTTTCTATCTCTGTGACTCGGTTTGCTTCATACCCAGGACAACAGAAATTCAATTAGGTTGCTTTCCTAACATGCTGTTTATTTAATATAGTTCACTCCTCCCCTCCCCCCAGTTCTTCCTTCCTTCCTTCCTTTTCTTTCACAGAGTCTCATTTTCTTGCCCTCGGTGGAGTGCCGTGGCGCCACAGCTCACAGCAACCTCAAACTCTCGGGCTCAAGTGATTCTCTTGCCTCAGCTTCCTGAGTAGCTGGGACTACAGGAGCCAGGCACAACACCCGGTTATTTTTAGAGATGTGGTCTCTCTTTGGCTCAGGTTGGTCTTGAACCTATGTGCTCAGGATATCCACCCATCTCAGCCTCCCAGAGTGCTGGGATTATAGGCATGAGCCACCACACTTGGCCTCTTTCTTTCTTTTCTTTTCCAGAGATTGGGTCTTGCTGTGCTGCCCAGGCTGGAGGGCAGGGTGCAGCCACAGCTCACTGCACCTCACAGCCCTGGGCACATAGCTTTCTATTTCTTTCTTTTCTTTTTTTTTTTTTGCGACAGAGCCTCAAGCTGTCACCCTGGGTAGAATGCCGTGGCATCACAGCTCACGGCAACCTCCAACTCCTGGGCTCAAGTGATTCTCCTGCCTCTGCCTCCCAAGTAGATGGGACTATAGGTGCTCACCACAACGCCTGCCTATTTTGTGGTTGCAGCTGTCATTGTTGTTTGGAGGGCCTGGGCTGGATTCGAACCCTCCAACTCAGGTGTGGCTGGCACCTTAGAGGCTTGAACCATAGGTGCCGAGCCTTTTTTTTGAGATAGAGTCTTACTATGTTGCCCTCAGTAGAGTGCTGTGGTGTCACAGCTCACAGCAACCTCAAACACTTGGGCTCAAGAGATTCTCTTGCCTCAGCCTCAATGTCTGGCTATTTTGGTTGTCATTGCTGGTTAGCTGGTCCAGGCTGGGTTCAAACCTGCCAACTTTGGTGTATGTGGCTGGCGCCGTAACTACTGTGCTATGGCGCTATGGGCGCAGATCCGCTTTCTGTTTCTTTATTCAAATGATCCTCTTGTCTCAGCCTCCCGAGTAGCTGAGACTACTCCGGCCAGTGCTCAGAGTTGTTTCAATATCCGTCTGGTAATTTGAATGCCTGAAGTCTGCATGGGCCTGTTTTGCCGTCCTCCCCTTCCCAGCCCCCTGCTCTGTTCCTTTCTGTGACTCTCTGCCTCTCTCACAGTGCCTTCCTTTTGTCATGACTGTTCTCAGCTGTGAGGTGGATGGAGAGTTATTTGTAGGAGCTCTGTTGCCCTCCAGGAAGGCCTGCTCCTCCAGAGAGCTTTGCATTTGCTCCTTCAGGGCTCCTCAGCCGGGACTCAGGGGTGCTCAGTCACCTGTGTGGTGGGTTCGGGCAAGGCTGGCTCACGCCTCCACCTCCTCTGAGCGAGATTTCCTCCTGTCTCCACTCTGCTAAGCACTAGGGGACTTTTCCTGCCATCCCCTTGATGGTGTGGGTTGGGGGTTTCACTTCCGATTCACTCTCACCCTGAGGGGACAGCCTTAGGGGTCTCAGTTTTATGGGGAGATGTGTCTTCTTACACTGCCCACTCACTTTTTTATTTTTGTGCCTCTTGTCCTGAAGGACCATTAACAATTATGCTAAAGAAAACCAGAACAGGCAAACACCTCCTTTGCTCTGCTCTTTCCTGTTCTAATGCTCCTGCAACAGTGCAGACTCCATGTGGGGCTCCCAGCATCTGCAGTCAGCAAATCAGACCTCCCGTTGTTACCATGAGTGGCTTGTGGACCACGTGTCACAAGATACTGCCCTGCACAACCCAACGCTATGCTATTCGGAGTTTCCAAGGGCAATCTTAGACAAGAGGGAAGCAGGAAAAGAAGGGAAGGAAAGTGGAGGGAGGCCATGGTCTCACGGAACCAAGAGACCTAGGATCTCATGGGGCACTGGTGTCCGTTCCTTTGTGAATTCCTCATTCCCATGAAAACTTTGCATTTGGGTTGGAAATGACAGAGGAGCTGTGGTTATCACAGAAGGATCTAGAGATGGGACCAAGCCCAGTGGTACACCCTCAGCTAGAAGCCTGGAGGCAGAAGATCGTCAGTCCCCTTCCCACAAACTGAAGAGGCTGGAAGCTCATGCTGCAACTGGCCCGGCCTGGGGATCCAGGCATTCTTTACAAGTCTCAGGAGAGATTTATAGGGCTGGGTGCTGTGGCTCACGCCTGTAATTTCTGTGCTTTGGGAGGTCAAGGCAGGAGGATCACTGGAGGCCAGGAGTTTGAGAACAGCTGGACAACACAGCGACATGTCTCTACAGAAGAGAGCCTGGAGGCCCAGCTTTGAGGGAGGCTGAGGCGGGAGGATCCCTTGAGCCCAGGAGTTTGAGGCTGCAATGAGCTATGATTGCACCACTGCTCTCCAGCCTTGATGACAAGAAGACCCTATCTCAAAAGTGAATTAATAGGCTCGCCGCCTGTGGCTCAAGAGGCTAAGGCGCCAGCCACGTACACCTGAGCTGGCGGGTTCGAATCCAGCCCCCGCCTGCTAAACAATAGTGACAGCTGCAACCAAAAAATGGCCGGGTGTTGTGGCGGGCGCCTGTAGTCCCAGCTACTCGGGAGGCTGAGGCAGGAGACTCGCTTGAGCCTGGGAATTGGAGGTTGCTGTGAGCTGTGATGCCACAGGACTCTATCCAGGGTGACAGCTTGAGGCTCTGTCTCCAAAAAAAAAGTGACTAAATAGAGAGAGAGATCTCTAAGAAGCCCCCTTGCACGTATGTATGGCATGTGCATCTACTGAGCATTTCTTCCAGCTCAGAGCTCTTTCATATATACCAATTCTTATCCCTACAACCTCTGTGGAGGTAGAAAGGGACAGGAATCTCTTTTTTTTTTTTAGGGACAGGAATCCTTATCCACATTTTATAAATGGATCATGCAGAAAAGTAGACACACGGAGAGACATTTCAGGGAGAAGCCCAGCTGCGCCATCCATCAGCAAAGGCCGCCCACGATGACCAGAGGAAGGACAAGGTGTGAGACAGGGACTGGGCTGGGGAAAGCCCTCCGGCCAGCCCTGGACTGTCCACCTCATGGTTGCACACAGATGAAGCAGCAAGGTTGGCAGTGACAGCGCGTGCAGTGAGAACACGGTGGGGTCAGTGAGCCCAGGGCCGAGACCACACAGCTAGCTAGTCTGGTGGTTTAGGTCCTGCCCAACCTTCAGCTCAGGGCTCTCCTTCTTGTTTTATAAATTCAACTATAGTTTGTAAGTGTGTATCTTGGGTAGTTTAGGGCTATTGATTTAGGAGATTAACTTTTGAATTAGAAATGTTATTTTGGGCTAGGCAGCTGTAGCTCAGTGGCTAGGGCACCATCCACATGCACCAGAGCTAGCAGGTTCAAATCCAGCCAGGGCCTGCCAAATAATAATGACAACTACAACCAAAAAATAGCTGGGTGTTACTTGGGAGGCTTAGGCAAGAGAATCACTTAAGGACAAGAGTTGGAGGTTGCTGTGAGCTGTGCACTCTACTGAGGGTGACAAAATGAGACTCTGTCTCAAAAAAAAAAAAAAGAAAAGAAAAAGAAATGTTATTTTGGGTCATGGATTATGCCAACTATTGTTGTTTAAGATAAGGGATTATTGGCTTGGCGCCTGTGGCTCAATGGACTAAGGTGCCAGCCACGTACACCTGAGCTGGCGGGTTTGAATCCAGCCCCGGGCCTGCCAAACAACAATGACGGCTGCAACCAAAAAATGGCCGGGTGTTGTGGCTGGTGCCTGTAGTCCCAGCTACTTGGGAGGCGGAGGCAGGAGACTCGCTTGAGCCCAGGAATTGGAGGTTGCTGTGAGCTGTGATGCCATGGCACTCTATCCAGGGTGACAGCTTGAGGCTCTGTCTCAAAAAAAAAAAAAAGATAAGGGATTATTATTATTATTGTTGTTATTTTGAAACAGATTCTCACTTTGTCATCCTTGGTACAGTGCTGTAGCAACATAGCTCACAGCAACCTCAAACTCTTGGGCTCAAATGATTCTCTTGCCTCAGCTTCCCAAGTAGCTGAGACTATAGCTCCCGCCACAACACCCGGCTAGTTTTACAGTGCTAGGCCTAGTAGGCCTAGGCTAAGGTGGAAAA
>CAUYRH010032047.1:0-50446 GCA_963574655.1 Perodicticus potto | reverse complement strand
GTGGTCCCTCAGTTTGTGTCACAGTGAATACGTGTGTCCACGAGGGCCCACAGTTTGGTTCACAGTGTCTCCGTGTGTCCATGTGGGCCCACAGTTTGGTTCACAGTGTCTCCGTGTGTCCATGTGGGCCCAGAGTTGGTTCACGGTGTCTCCGTGTGTCCACGTGGGCCCACAGTTTGGTTCACAGTGTCTCCTTGTGTCCACGTGGGCCCACAGTTTGGTTCACAGTGTCTCCTTGTGTCCACGTGGGCCCACAGTTTGGTTCACAGTGTCTCCGTGTGTCCACGTGGGCCCACAGTTTGGTTCACAGTGTCTCCGTGTGTCCACGTGGGCCCACAGTTTGGTTCACAGTTTTTACTTTCTACTCTGGTGCACATAGAACTGCCACAATCTTAATTGCTCATTCATTTATTCTCTTTGTCCTTTTTTTGATATCTTCTAATTGTTCACTTAAAAAAATGTGTCAGTAAGCAACTACATGCGTGTGTAACGGGGTGTGTGTGTATGTGTGTGTGTGTGTGTGTGTGTGTGATCACTATGCATCATGAATATTTCTTCCCAAAGAATGCTGGAAAATGTAATTGCTGAGTCATAAGGTGTGCAGTTTGAAACTTTTTATGGGTATTGTAGTAGGCAGAATAATTACCACCAAAAATATCAGGTCTTGATCCTTGGAACTTATAAATGTCATCTTCTATGGCAAAAACTTTTTGCAGGTTCCATTAAATAAAATACCTCAAAATGGAGAATTATCCCAGATTTTCTAGGGACATCCTAATGCAGTCACACGTATTATTAGACATGGGGGCGAGAGGAAGACACTACAGGAACACCCCGAGAAGCGAAGGGGCAGGAAGTTAAAGATTTCAATGACATAACCACAAAGCCAAGAATGCCATCGGCATCCATAAGACACTGAAAGAAGTAAGCAATGAATTCTCTCCTAGAGCCCAGGGTGTATGTTCTTCAAATATTTTGGTTTGTGCCCATTGATATTAACTTTGGATTTCTGTCACCTGGAAATGTGAGATAATACATTTTTGTCTTCTTAAGGCAGCACATTGGTAATAATTTATTCCACAAAGAAAACAGATACAGATATTAATAAATTGAACACCAAATTGATTATTATAATTCTAACTGACATCAAAGTTGTACACGGCTGTCAGCATTTGACATCACTCACATATTTTTTAATATTTGCCATTCTGATTGACGAAAGGGTCCAACTCAGTTTTGGTTTAATTGTTCTCTGTTTACTAGTCTTCAGATTGACTGTATTTTCACACGATTGTTGCCCATTTGTATTTTCACTTATGACGTAAGCTTTTCCAGTGCTTTCCTGCTTCTTTTATTTAAAAGAATTATCCATGTGTTCTGCCTATTGTATAATGCAAATATTTTCTCCAACTCAATTTTAATTCAGTGAACTTACTTGCCTTTTCTTTAATAGCTTACAAATTTACTATTTAGTTTTTGTTTTAGATGCCATACCTCAAAAAATAAAAAACATGTTTTTCTAAATTTATTTTTAATATTTTCAATTCTTTTTAATTTTTAGGCTCTAGAAACTTTACGAATATACGTGAGATACTGACATGAATGTATTTCTCTTGAATCAATATTTTAAATTAGCATTAACTTTATTATAAACTATTAATTTTCCATTTCTGCTTCATTCATCTGTACACTTATTCAATGATCAGAATCACATTATTTAATTTTATATAGACGTATATGTATAATACTTTATGTATGGCAAAGTGAACACCCCATAGAAGTTTTAAAATTTTAAGAGAAGCTCAAGCATTATAGAAAAAAAATCTTCAGGAACATGACTGAAGTTACATTTAATTTATATTTTAGCTAGACAAAAATAAAATCTTCTATTTAGCTTAAAACAGGCTAAATTAAAATATTTAATGCATGTTTTTAATGATTTTCTCATTTTGACTAATATTTCCCAAACTGAGAAAATGAATTATTTCATGAAAGTATTTATATGTTAATATATTTAAACATTATTTTTATTATGATTTTATATATTTTACTTACTCTAATGCATCATGAATTTCAATGGTTAATTATATTTTGCATACAATTACACAAATAAAACAATTATGCCAACTGCACTATAAATCACTCTTTTCTATCACATATAATTTTATTTTATTTTCTGGAAAAGCATTTGTCAACTTGGATATTTATTTATTATGTATCTAATCCTTACATATACTTTAAAACGCAACATAAGAGCAAACTAAATTGATTAAGATTTTCCTGATTGGCTTTTATTTTCAAAATATAAGTTTTCAAATACTTATTTAACTCATAACCTTTATGACTATGTTCCACAGACTGTCATCCTGAATGTTGTTAAGATAATTATGAATCCACATTAAAATAATTCATTAAAGTGCTGAAAGTCATTGGTCTGGGTTCTCAAGCTGGCTTTGCTTTACGTACGTAGCTCTAGCTCTCTTTGACTATGATGCTAACATTTTGCTGAATATGTTTGATTCTGTACTTCCTCACAACCACTGGTTCTTAAGTGTTAACACAACTCCACTAATAACAAAGAATTTTTCTAGGCCTTTGAGATCTAATTTGAATACTGTTTTGATGCAATTATATGTTGATTATCAGGTCAAAGCAACTGTACAATGCCATAAATTATAAGATGTATCTCTTTTTTGTTTGTTTGTTTGTTTTTTGAGACAGAGTCTTAAGATGTCACCCTGAGTAGAGTGCTGTAGTATTATAGCTCACAGCAACCTCTAACTCTTGGGCTTAAGCAATCCTCTTGCCTCAGTTTTTTTATTCTTAGTATAGATGGGGGTCTTCTCTTTTGCTCAGGCTGGTCTTGAACTCGTGAGCTTAAGCCAGGGGTCCTCAAACTATGGCCCATGGCCCACTTTTATCCTGCCTGCTCGATGTTTTTGCCTCTGCTGCCTCTCCTGTTTAGCAGCGGACTCATCCCGGGCCCGCAAAATCTGTTAGCGGAAAAACCATTGGTTGCATTCCCAAACAAAACATGTGTTGATTCACTGGAAAAGTTGCAAAAGGAGTTCCAATTTAGATTTAAAGAGCTTCATCTCCATGAACAGGACATATAGCTTTTTCATAACCCATTTTCTATTGACATTGAAAATGTGGAGGTCAGTCCCTGAAGTCGCCACTCTGGCCGCCCCTCTGACAGCTGCTCCGGTGCCACCTTGGGCTGGCATCTCCGGCAGGTGGGAGCCAGGTGGTGCAGCAGGGGTGGCTGAGCACTCCTGCAGCTTGGTTCTGGCTCTGCATGGGTAGCGGCTTTTCGGCTTCTTCATGGGGCTGGCCTGCGTCATGAGGATGCTCTACAAACGTTTCCACTGTTGCTCGAAGATATATATATATGTGTGTGTGTGTGTGTGTGTGTGTATTTAAATTTAATCAAGGAAAAATGATATTAATATTTTAAGTCTCAATATATACCAATAACATTTGTTACCTTTTTTGTTGGATCTTGTATCTCTTATAAGTGCAGAAGTGAAATGTGATGAGTATTACAATTTTAATACAGTTTTTTTCATTTCCTAAAATGAGTAGACATTTTTGGTACCCTCTGTATATTAAAATGTGAAAATTGTATCTCTAGAATCAATGAAATATAGAATGTAATTTATTCAAACTATTTATTACAGTATCCTGTATTATGAAATGTCACACTGACACTGGACTTTCCTCATACACATTTTAAGGGAAAGCATAACAACAATTAAAATAATTTATAACTATTTAATGTGAATTCAAACTGATTCAGGAATAGAAAGAGATGGAAGTAAAGAGAACAGGCAGGAGCGAAGTTCATTCATCAGTGAGGGCATAAAAATTTAGTCTTCTCTTGCAGCAAAAATATGAGTCAGCAATGTGCAGTACAACTTAGTAACTCCCCAAATGAGCAAGAATAAACAAGTCTATGAATAAGGACTTGCTCAGTAATGAATCTGTTTTGTTCTGAATATTGGTTCTTTTCTGAAAATGAGCTGCTACTTTTTAGATAACAGACTGGTTTCTTCAGCATAGGTGGCAGGAAGAATATTTACCTGCTGGTCTTTCTGGACTCATGTCATTTATTTGCAAGATATTTGCTTCATCAGATTTACCACTTACAATCAACTTTAGAAGTTTTTCTCTGTGGAATAATGCTAAAGAATTTGAACCACAGTGTTTTCCTAACTTTGAGCCGCATAACCCTGCTTGTACAATATATTATCTTTCTCTAAGAACAACAAATGATATGTTCTCAAATAAGTTTAGAAACTTCACATCTTAAATCTCTCTTTGGAGAGATGTAAAGAGTCTGTTAAATACATAGATAAATCTCACTGTGGAAAAGAAACCTTATTAAGATTGCTCAATTCTTAAACAAAAAGGCAGTTCCGCAAATGAAGTTCTACTTCACTGCTCAACAATTTATGGTTTCCCCCTGATTCTGACCTGCTTCTTGCTTCTCTAGAAAAAAGAGAATAAGCTTTCTAATTCATGCTGTACTCAGAAAAATAGAAAAAAGGAAAAATAAAAACAGAATTTTTTATATAAGTGACAAAAGTCAGTTGTCTGGTTTTGTTCATACAGGTACCAATATTTTTTCTCTAACACTTAGAAACAAGCAATATTTGCCTAAAAGAGATTTATAAGATAGTATCTAGAAGAGCTATTTAACTGGGAACTTTATAAAACAAAAAATGACTGCACAGAATGACTCAACTTACATATGTAAAAAGATAGAATAGTGTGAAATACTGCAATGGATATATGATATATACATATATTATATACAGGTATATAATCTAGGGTGCTCTAGCCTATGACTGTAAGGTGGAGTATATAAAATAACATTCCAGTCTTTTTAAACACAAATATATTGGCATAGCTCTTTACTGCTTTAATTATTAGTAATTAAATTTTCCTTAAATATCTCCTCTAATTCCTGGAACCCAAAGAGTGCTTCACAATATATGCATATAGATGGTCTGTAAGCTTGGTAATGTTCCACAGGATATCCACGCTGTTGTTTTTCTCCTGATTTTGTCCTCAGTTTGTGAGTGACCACTATTAGTGAAGTAACCAGCAGGGCCAGAGGGCTCTCCCTGCTATAACACAACACAGTCTTATGTCATAGCCTTAATGGTCCCCGCAGTATGACTAAATTTTACAGTCTACTGTTATTCCTCCTGTCTTTAAACCCTGACCTGACCTCCATTTTTCTTTAGATCATTTACTTCTCTGCTCTGCCCTTTTCATATGTAAATATTTTTTGTTTGATTTTTTTTTTTAAGATAGTGATCTAATTATATTGCCCAGGCTGATCTTGAACTTGTGGGTTCAAGAGATACTCCCACTCAGCCTCTTAATGAGCTGGGACTACAGGTGCATGCCACCACACTCCACTAAGGTGTAAATCTTTTTAAAAGCCTCTTTTTAGTTCTCTAGCCCAGGGAGGTCTTTTTCAATGCCTTGGGAGACATCTCTGCAATGTAAGTGTTAAGTGAAATATAACGCGGATCTTTCATTGTACATGAGAAGATAGAAGCCTGACTTTGGTAGGTGCCCTACTCCAAGTTGTTTGGCACCTACTTGAAAGTATTTGTCATGACCATATGGAAAATGTCATGTCTCCTTTTAGTAATATCAGTTACCAAACACAAGTGGCCTGTGTTGCTTCTCAATCCAGACTCAAATATTCTCTCAATCTTTGTTTCAGGAGAGTTGAGTTCAGAGTGAGTTTCTGTCTCTCTCCTTGGTTGTAATAGCCTTGAAATGACGTTTTCCTCAACTATTTAACTTTGTCTATTGCAATTTTTGTTTTGGCAATGCTTTCTCTACTTCCTCCCAAGTATTTATTCTTATGCCAGAGTTCCCCTGCAAGGATAAGATAACTGCCTACTCTCTGACTCGGTCAATCAGGCCCCAAAGTATCTGCTGAGGCCATAGCCTTACACAAACTTCTCCAGGATTGTTTCATCAGATTCTGGGTGCTACCTGTCACTTAAAATCTCACTGGGTTCTTCTCAAAACATGACTTCATTCTCCCAGTTCCTGGCATGAACTGTTTTAAATATAGAAGCTGAAATAAGTGCTAAGGGGAACAGATACCATGCAGTATTATTATTGTTCACTTTCCCTTGAAACTTCCCACTTTTATTTGAAAATACAGCTGCCACTGAAATAAGAAAGAGTATTACTAGGGTGATTAGCATATCTGGACTGCATTTTGTTTCTCACAAACGAGTCTCAGTCTAATGCACTCAACTGCTCTAGATTTTTTTTTTTTGCAATTTTTGGCCGAGGCTGGGTTTGAACCCACTACCTCCGGCATATGGGGCCGGCGCCCTACTCCTTTGAGCCACAGGCACTGCCCAACTGCTCTAGATCTTATACAACCTGCACCCTACTGCTTTGCTGGCTTTGCTGGATATGACAGTGACATAGTTGGAGATGGTTGCTTCACTGGCTTGAAGTGACTGAAAAAGCAACTTTACAATTTAAGTCAAAAAGGAAAAACATTTGATCAAATTTTACACTAAGGTGACTATGTATTCAGATACAAGGATATTTATTCCACTTGAATTATTTTTCTCTTACTCTAATTTCACCTTTTGAAATTGCTGAAGTCAACCTTATAAGCACCATAGAAACCAGACACACGTGTCATTTGGGGAAAAAGAAAGAAAGGAAGAAGCAGAAAAGGAAAGAGGTTGAGTCAATGCTTGAACCCCATTTATGTTTTCTCTTATTATTTTATCTTTGTCTCAGCTCTGTCTTTGAAAATCATCATGTTCTAAGCCTAAAGCTCTTACAGGCTCTAAGACCTTCTCCAGTTCATAGTTAAAGTAAAGCCAGATACTTTACTTTTTTGCCAGTAACCTCCAGGGTTCGTATAGATGCAAGCAGAGTAAAGGAATAAAATTATTTCTTCTTTGCAGCTAAAAAGACCCCTAATTAAAGAGTAAACAAAAGTGTTGTTGGATTCCATTCATGGCTATGCATTTATACTGTTCATTTTAGAAACAGTGTAGCATTAAAATGACAGCAACAACAACTAAGGTGGACAATAAATCTAAAAGTAGAATTATGTGTGCCTCCAGATTCCCTCTGTACAATGGTGCATCCTTCTGGAAGCCCCCTTCCCTCACTTCAAGTTATGAACTTCATCTTTATGTACTATCATGAGCACCCTACAGGCAGTATGCTCACAATAGCTAATGTAACATGTTTTCCATTTTACAAATACAAAACTATAACCTCAGAATGACAGAATTTCTGACTCCAAAAGCAAAAGCTTAAAATTTTGCCATAGTTACGCTCTCTAAATAGCCATATAAATTTATTGAATGGGTACTATCTGATAGATAAAGGGATGAGAAACAGTAAGAGATGTAGACTTTTAACTCAGGAACACTAGAATTTATTTTCCTCGCAAGTTAAATATGATAACACTACTAGATTTTTGAATACCATGACTTTGTAGAGAAGGGTAATGACCTTAATTTTATATATATTTATTTGCAAAGTTAAGTGTGTACACTGTGATGTTTTAATAGTAATTATGGTAATAATATGTAACCTATGTCCACCCTAGAAATATTAATTGGTTAATGGACTACAAAAATGCATATAATGAAAGAAATATAAGCTGGTAAATGCTGGTTTCTTTTGTACAGAGGAAATTAGAATATACATAATAATGTAATTAACACTTTCAGACCACTACAAATCACAGAACCATGACCTAACACCACAACATTTTATAAAAGAAAGGCTTCTAAGCAGCAGCACCATCTGTGTTTTTTAGACATTGGGAGAGCTTGAAAGAACTTACTTGAAGTAGTTCATCTATCTTTTTCAAGATTATAAAGAATTTGAAACATTCTTGCTTCAATTAAAAGAAAATTGTACACAGAAAAAGATAAGGTTTGAAAAATTGTTAGATCAGTATTAGCAGTGATAACATAAAGTGGGAGATGACAGCCATGAGGTAGATAAAATGATCAAGGAATATGCAAGAATTTCAACAATGAAACAGCATTTAGTCTACAGCTGAATTTATATCTTTTTATACCTATTTACATTAATGTAATAATATTTCCTTTCATATTTTTAAATAAACGATGGCCATAATGGTGGACTCAAATAATTTAATTATTCTTAACATGTCTCCTTTATGTTTGAGATGGCTGGCTATATAAAATGTATTTTGATCAAAGTTGTGACTTTTAAGGATTTCTTAAATTGGCTTGCATAAAATTATTTAATCCTTAAGAGAATTATTTGTTAAGAAAGATCTTATGAAGACAACCAATTTATTTGTGTCAGGTCATTTTCAAATAGAAAAAATATCATTTTTTAATTTTCAAATTCATAATATACCCTAAACATGAGTTTGTTTCTTAAATTAATAGTGCATTATTTAATGATATAAACTACTTAAGAGAATATAATCTTTAAAGTAAACCACCTTTTATCAAAATTGAAAGGAACACAATATAGTAATACTGAAATATTTTAATAATAGATTTAATATATATTTTGTTCAACCTTGAGCATTTGTATTTATTCCAAGTATTTGTTTCACTAAATTTCACCCTATTCTTTTGCTAACAATAAAATTTACTAAACAACTACCGGATGCCAGGAACTTCTCTCAAAATGGTGACACATAGAATTGTGTTATTATTTTTCAAATATTTACTCATTTTCTGGATATCTTTGCTGTTAATTTTTAATTTAATATCATTGTATTCAGTAATATACTTTGCAGGATTTAATTCCTTTTAAATATGAGATTTAAGGGCGGCACCTGTGGCTCAAAGGAGTAAGGCGCCAGCCCCATATACCAGAGGTGGTGGGTTCAAACCCAGCCTCAGCCAAAACAAAAAAAATAAATATGAAATTTATTTTGGGGGCCAGAGTATTATTTATTTTAGTAAGTGTTCTTTTCATACTTGAGAATACATGTATTCTGCTCTTGGGTAGGTATATTACACAGAGAAATTAGATAAAGTTGTCTGATAATATTGTTCAACTCTTCCATTATCCTTAATGAGTTTTTCTACTTCTATTAGTTATTACAAGACTCTTATAATGTCTTCTTACACTTACTGACTCATCTGTTTCCTTTTAGGTCTTTCAGTATTATTTTCTTATTAATAGTTACAAGAACATTTAGGCATTGTTATGCCTTTGATAGATTTGTGCCTCATTATTATGAAATAACTATTTTTATCCTTCATTACATTGTTTGTTCTGAAATATACTTTTTCTAATATTTTTTATCCTTTTACTTCTAATGCACGTATGGCTTTAAATTTAGAGTTAGCAGATTTCTGGGTCTTGCTTTCTCATCCAATTTGTAAACCTATACATTACATACGACTAGTGTAGACAATTTATATTTTATGTATTTTCTTCATGTGGCTATTGACTGCATTGACTCAAATATACTATTCTGTTATTTGTTTTCTCTGTGCCCCGTAGGTTCTTTGTTTACCTTTTATATTTTATTGTGTTTATATTATTTTTATGACTCTCCTTTATTTCCTTGGTATATTATAAGGATTCATCTAGCAGGCCTAGAATTAGTCTACTTTAAAGAAGAAAGAGGTATAAATACATGGCAATGACCCTGGTTATGGCATATATTGATTGGCGGTTTTATTTTGTAACTTGTCATGATATTGTGTCAAATTAGCTGTTTAACCAATTGTTATGATTAGAAAGATGCAAAGAGTTGGAAAGGCAATTAGTACACTTGAATCACTTTTAAAAACAAGAATTTGATTCCAATTAAAAGCTGAATATTTGAACTGAATGGCTATGTTATACTCAAACCAATATCCATTGTGGAGTGAACACCAGTTACTATCCATATGTCCCGATCTCCAGCGATTGAAAACTCTTAAGCCCCATATTTATTTACTAATTTAAATGCAGCAATTAATATTTAATGACAGAAATAGGTCTGAGGAATTAAGTGGAATGAGCCTACTTGAAGCAAGACAACTTCAGTTGAATTTGTACTGGGACTAGGCGTATTGGTTAGGCAGACTCTCTTCTAATGCAAAAATACATACTAAGGAGGGCTGACATTTTTGGCAACGTGAATAAACCTGTGGATATTATGTAATTTCCCTACATTAAATTTCAGTTTTATAAGCTTTGATATTTTATATGCTGTTTTTCTTTGTAAAGCCAACTGTATCTGATTCCCATCAATAGTCAATTGGCATGTTAATTTTAACATATACTCTCTTTTATTTTTTACAATTTGGTGGTATTTTAGGATTTAAAATGTAAAATTTTAACTTACCAGTCTGTCTTTAAATAACATCCCATCATTTCTTATATTGTATAATAATTTTATAAAAATTATATACTATACTTTGGTATTTTTTATTCCCAGCCTTTGTGTTACTGTTCTGGAAATTTTTCAATTAATTATATTTAATTGAAATATAAGAATATATTAAAAATTAAAACATGAACAAAAAGTTTTATATTTACACACATTGTCTTTTTCAGTGTTCTGTTATCATTTTTCTTCCATGTGAAGGGCTTCTTTTAACTTGCAGTTTAAGTAGGGTTTAAGTCCTTTTGACTATGCTACGTGAAAATTATTTTATGTTGTCTTCATTTTAAAAAGATATTAATTCTAAGTATTGAAATAAAATTCTAGATTTAGAGCACTTCTTTTATCTTGTTATGTTTCTTCTTTTAGTACTCTAAAGATGTCTTATTTCATTGTCTTTTGGTTTACATTTTATCTAATGAATAGTCTGCTGTTTTTCTACTCTCAGTTTCTCTATATATAATGTCTTTGAAATACTGTTGTTTTCCAAATTTTTCTTTATTACGAATCTTAGGTAATTTCACTATAATCTGTGTGGATGTTGTTTTTATTGTATCTGATACTTGGCGTTTGTGAAGACTCTTAGATTTGTTGGTTTATATTTTCAACGAACTTGGAAAAATTTGAGCCACTACATTTCAAATACATTTTTTTCTGTCACACTCAAATTTCTCTGCTTTGGGTTTTCAAATTACACAGGTATTAGGTCTCTACAACTCATCCCACTATTTACCGATTCTCTGTTAATTTTATTAAAGTATTCTCCCTCTTGTGTTTCATTTTCAAAAGTTTTTATTGGTAAATCAGTATATTCACTAATCTCCTTTCTGCAATGTATTAAGATTGTCTGCTGTCTTTCCAGCCAATATTTTCATCTCAGACACTGTAGTATTTATTTCTAGAAACTCCAGTTTGAATCTCCTATATTTTTCATGTCTCTGCTTCACATGTTCAATCTCTCTCATTTTCTGAATGTTATCATGAAGGGTTGAACGTGCTCATTTACTCATTCTTACATTCTGTACTTCTGCATCAGTTTTTGATCATTTTTTCTCCCTATTTTGGGTGATCGTGTTTTTTGCTTCATGTTGTGTATGACGATTTTTGACTGGTTACCAGAAATTGTGAATTTTACCATATTGAGCCTTTTAGGTTTTGTATTTCTACTTTATGGGGTTTTTGAGGGGATATATTAATTTCTGTGGAAGTAGTTTGATCCTTTCAAATTTAAATTGTAAACGTTTTTAGCTGATATCATAGTAGCTTTAGCCTAGATCTAATTTTCCCCATAAATAACTCAAGATTTTCTTTGTCTGTCAATGTTCCAATGTGAGCTTTTCCACTCTTCATGCTGAAGACATGTATTACTCCTTGTAGTTTGTGAGCTTTTGAGTTTGTTTGCCGATTTCTTTTTGGTCCTTTTTTTTGGTGGGTGGAGAGGGTGAGGCTTCTGTAGTTTTCTCATAGGAGTGTACTGATCAGTATTCAGCTGAAGAATGGAGAAGAATCCCTGGCTGATTTCAAAGCCCTCTCTATTTCATCTCTTTCTTTTAGAACAGTTTTCTCATCTCTGCACATTAATCTCTTCTCGCATGAACTTTCACCTCTCTACTACTGAAATCACAAGAAGTGATTCCCTGAATATTGTATTTGCCCAGGATTACTCAAAGTCTTAGCTAGTTTCTCTTTAGGTTTCTTCTCATTGCACTGCATCCAGAAAACTGGCCAGGAAGTAAACTGAGCCAATCATTTATTTATTTTTTTCCTTTCTCTGGGACTATCACCCTCGGTTGCCCATTTTCCAAATTATAAAAAGTGTTGTTGCCTATTTTATTTTATAGTTATTTAAAATGGACAGGAAAATCCTAGTCCCTATAACATCATTTTGGCTAAACTCAGAAGGTGACACTTTTTGTCTGAAAAATCTTAAAGACACCCAATGTTTAAGAATGAATGAGTGTCTTATCACTAAGATTTAGGCACTCGGGGAGATTGGGGGGAATATTGTTATGGGGGTTTTCCTTCACAGAAAATGACTTTTTTTCTATATATAAGGTTGAATTTGATTCCACCATTATTATGATAACTGAAAAAAGTAACACAGTTCATAATTTTGTATAGAAGAACTTTATTTCTCACCAAAGCTTTCACCCTCTGATTCACCATTCAATAGACTAGAATGCGAAGTCCCAGTCTGATTCCAGGATCACTTGAGTCAAGGCAATGACAACGGGAATAGGAATTTGTACTGGGTGGAATGGCCAAATATACATATTTAGCAAACTATAGGAGCAGATATAAATATTTATAAAAGGAGAATATGCATATGTGAAATTGAATGTTTTCCCCTTTTTTAGGGTCTGTGTTCTGAAATGGGTGCTGTCTTATGTCAGAAGGTGGAGCCAGGACATGAAAAGCCCGCTCTGAACACTTTCTGTCGATGGGTTGAAATTGCTTTGTATCTGGTAGTTTCTTATCAGAAAAGAATGACGGTCTGGATCACAAGATTGATTTCTGTTTAGCACTTAGGAAAACAATCTGATGGCTGTCAGCAAAGGAAGGATGATAACAAGGCTAGTCCGACTTCCCATCAGTCACGTCTACAGACTCAGTTTTTAGGTTTTTCTTGGGTCTTCTTGGTTGAAAAGCAGTCTCTTCAGTCAGTATTGAGGCTTAGGATTTATTTTAATTCACAGTTCACAGTATCCTAAGTTATTTTTGGTTACATTTGAACATAAAAGCAGAGTTTTCAGAAATTTAAATTCTTATATGCTCTTCGAACTCAATTTTATGTTTATGTCTTTACAACATTTTATGGAAAATATGTAAATGGATCCTACCTTCAGATAAAATAAATAAAAATTAATGTTTGTAGACATTACATACTAGATATTGTCCATTATTAGAATAGGGGAAACACAAAATAATATATCTATTCAAAATAAATTTTTTTCCATCAGTAAAATCTTGCTAAGAGAGGAGTAGAGCTTATGCAGTTTTACTCTACAATTTAGTTCTTCGAGAAATTGATTCAATAAAAATAAGTGAACTAAAAACCTACAATAATAAGTGTCAATGGTTTTCACTAAAAGAAAAAAAGAACTGAATATTCAACGCTGTTGTTTATTATTACCTTTGTTCTTATATTTCTATTATACCTCAGTAGTTGATAACAACTAGACTGTTTTTAATTATAAAACATATCTTTAGCCTAACACTATGTGTTGAAATTAGAAACAAACACAATTTAATCAGACTCATGCAAATGAATTTTATATGTGAGTATAACAATTCATTATAATGTTTTACTAAATTTGTCCACTAGAATAGTGATCTTTAATGAAGATGTAAGAAACATTTATTGTCTTGCTGTAATTAAAAGCATATCTGTTGTATATTTTTGTCAATGATGGAGCAGAAACTTAATGAAACACATTGCATGCTTTCTACATTTAGAGACATAGTTTTCTTATTAATAAATGAATTTTGCTCTAGAGATTCAGAAGGTACTAATCAACCCACTTATATTGGACTACTTAATGAAAAATTAGATTGAAAATGCATTTAGTTTCCAAGTCAATGAGTTTGCCCATCACCCAGCCTAATCACTGCACAGACTTATTCTCTCATTTGCTTGGAAAATTTCAAAATGGCTTCTCCAAAAGTTTAAAAGGAGACATTAAGAAGCCACTGAAATGTGAGTAAAAGAATGTTGGATATTTAAAAGTCAAAGATCACTTTGTATAAAGGTATAAAATGATCTTTACAGTACTTACACAGTAATTAAACACATTGTTCCTTTGTTCTAAGTACTGGACTCAATAGTGTCAGGCATATATCACTGGCTGCACCATCAACTTAAAACAGTTTGGTTCAGATAATTACCCAAAGATACAATGTAATATGATAAGCAGGCCTATTATCAATTTCTCATTACCAAAGTTATGGGAGTAAGAATAAGGTTCCACTAAAGATGTTCACATCCTAATGACTGGGACGTATGAATATATATATACCTTTGCATGACCTAGGGTGGTTAATTTTGCAGATGGAATTAAATTTGCTCATCAACTGACCTTAAAATAGGGAGATCATCCTTGTTTATGCACCTTGGCCCAATGTACTCCAAGGGTCCTTAAAAGTAGAAGAGTGAGGGCAAACAGGAGTCCAAGTGACAGAGACTGAGAAGGACTCAATCTTCTCTCTCTATCTTTTAAGACAGAGAAAGGGGCCACGAGCCAAGGAATGTAGGTAGCCTCTGGTAGCTGGAATGAACAAGAAAACACATTTTCTTCCAGCACTTCTAGAAGAAACAGCCCTGTTGGTTGTTATAAAGGGAAATTACAAACATATCTCACTTATAGATGAGGATGCAATATCCTAAACAACATATTAACAAGTTGAATTAAAAAATTAATATTTAAGAAATGTACTTTGGTCTAAATTGAATCCAATTTATATCCAGATCAAGTAGAATGATATTGAAATATTTCTTATTTTTTTATTGTTTATAAGATTTCTGAAATTGCTTGTTTTCTAAAATCATTGTGGTCTATGAGTTTATGACAGTTTGAAATTTGTTATTTAATTTAATTCATTGCTTAATTACTGTTTTCCTATGAATGATTATACTGTGCTTAACATAGCAGTATTCCCAGATAGGTCTTTGTTTGTTGGGAGGTTGGGCTTTGGGGGGACAGAGTTAATACTTTGCATGAAATATCTTATTTTATAACAGTGAAATTGCTTTCTCTTTTGTCTTGTGATTTTTTTTGAGGTGAAATTTAAGTTTTTGTGTGAGTAGTACTATTATACCTATCTTGAGTGTCTTGCTTGTACTATATCACATCATACCTTTGTTTGATTCTTAATAAACTGTTCACTTGTTTAAAAAAAAAAAACAACCTTCAGAGGAAATAAAATATACCACTAGGTATAACTACGAGAGATGACAGCCTCACAACTCCTTAGTTCTTAATGATTCTTGAGACAATTTCTCTCCAGGATTCATCTGCCTGTCATGGGTCATGAAGCGAGAAACATCAGGTGGCCTGAGGAGCTGAGAGCAGTCCATACCTCCAGCCAGCAAGAACACAGGGCCTCAGGACTATTTTAGCTGTGGTCCCTAAAAGGCATTTATTATTATTATTTGAGTTTGAAAAAAATATTTATGTATTATTTTGAAAGAAAACTTTTACAGAAGGCAACCTAAGGAAGATTTAAAGATGATAGGATTTGTTTCAGGTTAAGAGGGTTAATACATATAAAAATGCTTAAAAAATAAAAAGTACCATATACAAAGACAGGACCTTACAATTAAGCTTTAAAATCTCAGCCTGTTAAGGACTGAATATGTGCCCTCCCCCCATTTATATATTGAAGCCCTAATCCCCAGTGAGGCTATATTTGGAGATGAGGCCTCTGAGGAAGTAATTAATGTTAAATGAGGTCATGAGGGTGGGGCCCTCATCTAATAGGATTAGTGTCTTCCTAAGAAGGGACACCAGAGACCTCCCTCTTGTGCTCTCTCTCTCTCTCTCTCTCTCTCTCTCTGTGCTAACTGAGGAAAGGCCAGGCTATGGTTTGAATGTCTGCCCCTCCAAAACTCATATTGAAACTTAATACTCTGTCAACCATAGTTAAGGCTGTTGAGACAGAATAATTTGATAAACATTTATTTGAATCCAAATGTGAGGATCCAACCCTAAAGGCACATGTACAAAGCTGGGCACATTCTGCAGTCTGTTACAACTTGGAAGACTTTTATAAGAAAGTTTAGGAGAAGGGAAGGGGTTCCTCATATCAGAGCCTGCCTCACTGGATAGTATAATACAGAAGTTATAATCATTGGCTACAGATTACAACATAAGGCTAAAGTGTTTTTTCAGTATCAGTAGGTTATGTATTAATCATTGCATCAACAGTTTGAGAAACAATAAGATTTGAGAGACTCGAAATAAGATAAGATTCTTTACTCAGGGACAGGATGTGAGCTGTGAATAAAAAGACCTTCTCCTGATGATTAATCTGGAAGGCTGCCAAATGTGACCTGTAGGTTATCACTTCAATGTGGCAGTATTGAAAGGTGATTGATCCATTTGTGAATGAATAGATTCATAGATTAATAGGCTATCATAAGACTGAGACTCATGGTTTTATAGGAAGAGGAAGAGAGACCTGAGCAAGCACACTGAACCTCCTCACCACGTGATGCCCTGCACTACCCTTTCAAGACACTACAAAGTCACTACTAGCAGAAAGGCCCTCACCAGATGGGCCCTTCAACCTTGGACTTCCCAGCCTCTAGAACTATAAGAAATAAATTTTGTTTCTTTATAAATTGCTCAGCTTCAAGCACTCTGTTATAAGCAACAGAAAATGGACTAAGTCGTGCCATTTGAGAACATAAAGAGAAGGCAGCTGTCTGTAAGCCAGGAGGAGAGCCCTCACCAGAAACCAAACGAGCCAGACCCAGAACTCTGAGGAAATATCTTTTTGTTATTTAAGTCACCAAGTCTATAACATTTTGTTATGGCAGCCCAGGCTGACTAATATACTCCAATGCTCCAGTGTGTTTTGTAGCTGAATATAATTTTTAAGATTATGCTAATTACTTAAATTTAAGGAGTGCTTTTAAAATAGAAAATACATTTGCTTCGTGCATGGGAGCAAACCAAACAGGAACTTTTTAAATAGAGCATCCTGAGTAAAACTTAAATTTGCTATTGCTAAGTGAATGCATATATATAAAGAAAACAGTAGAAATAGAAAAAAAGCCACGACAAACCAATTATCTGATAAGAATGTGCACTAACAATTACATATAAGGATGGTTATTGTAGTATGATTTATCAGAGGGAAAAACTGGAGACAAGCTAAATGTCCAATTCTTGGAAAGTTAGATAAATTATGTCACAGCCAAACAATGAAATATTATGCAGTCACTTAAATGAAATATTATGAAGTCATTTAAACTCAGTTTTAGAGGCATAATTAACAACATAAGAAAACATTAACAATATTGTTAAGGGGAAAATGTTACAAAACATCATGGGTAATACAATCCCCATTGGGAGTGCATGTGTGTTTATGAATGAAATATGTCAAAATGCCAATGGTTATCACTAGAAGAAGAGTTTTATATTCTTTTTATGGCTTTTCTCCACATTCTAAATATTCTGCAATAAATATTTTGTATCTTTATAATACATATGTGTGTATTTTTTAAGATTTGGAATCCACACTATGATAATTTTGTTCTCATTAATTCTCAAAGAATTTGACAAGCTTAGTTCCTATATTTTAATATAGCAGATAAATGCTGGCTTCATAGCTAACACACTCTTTACAGTAGATGGGAAATGTCAGTGGGCTCAAACTCTTGCTATTCACAAAGGCAATAGGAGCGCAATGCAATGCAAAGTATTGGAACCTATTTGGGGGCTTCGTGACCGCTTCATGTACTAGGTACTAGGTTGCCCACACTGTCTACCCACTGTGAACTGCTTCAGAAACCAGAAATTATGTTAAGAGCATAACAAATTCTTCTTGTGAAAACTTCCATTGTTCTTCCAGAGACCCTAAGTGTTTGAGCAATGCCTTCTCCTCAGGCTTTAAATGGAATTCTCAAAGGAAAAAGGTATCTGCGTGTCACCCCACTTCTCCCAGCCTTTTGGTCCCACTCTCCTGTTCTCTTTTCTTTTCTTCTCACTTTGGTGAAAGAGAGAGACGTCCTAGTGTCCAGGAAGCAGGTTGGCCACCTCTACATTCAGAGTTCAGAGTTGTGTGGGCAGACCCTTCTAACAGGAAACACATGTGTCCAGGAGTTGGCAAAATTGGGACTATAGTAGGAATAATGGATTTGTTTTAAAATTTTCCTTGCCAGGGGTAACAGGACTTATACCAGTAATCACAGGTTTGACTTGTTAATTCACAAAATTGCTATTATTTTTTAGCAATTTATCCTCCTGAAGAAAGGAAGGTATTAATAAGTGTAGATGAGGATTGATGAGCCTGTAGTCAGCTGGACGTGGTACTGTTTCATCACACAAATAAGAAAGGTGGAGGTACTCTTATTACAATCCATATTAGCCTAAAGTTTCTGTAGAAACCACCAAAGGAATGAGGTTTCTCGCTTGTCAGTACCCCCTTGCCACCCCCACCTTCTCTCGCCACTCCACCAGAAGACCAAGAACTCTACTGTTGAACGTCCTGGCCAATAATTCAGACAATTCAGATGTGGAAATGGTGAATGACTCTCACCTCAGCTACCTCCAGTTGTTTGGATAATCCTGATGATTAAGGTGGCCTGCCCTCTCCCCTCCCACCTCCAATCATCTCTTCCACAGAAGCGACCTTTGTGAAACTTGTAAAGGAGCACCTGTCCTCTGTCCTCTGACATGGGATGAAATGTGCATCATGTTGCCAAAAAAAAAAAGAGGGGGGGAATATGAGGTGGTTTTCACCACTCTGATTTTACGTCACCCTGAATTCCAGTAGCAGATGTACAGGGTGGCCACAAAGTTCACGTGCCATTTGAAATAGTCATCTATTTTATGAACTTCGTGGCCACCCTGTATTATTGTGGCAATTCCCAATGGGCGGGAAAGAAGAACCCCCTCTCAGAAGAAGGCATCAGAATACAGAGACCAGGCAGGTGCAGTTGGCAAAAGCACGATGAATTGACTGAATGGTTAGTAACAAAAACCACAAAAAGTAAAGTTCAATAAAATCAGCTTGGCTGGGGTGGATACACAGAAGATAAAGGTTGAGAAACACAGCAGAGTTGCAATTAGAATTGAACGAAAGGAAACCCAGTAAAAACTCACACGGAAATAAATCCTACTTTGAACTACAGCTTCATTTCCTCAACAATGCTGCATCTATTTGCAAAACCTTCTGTAGTCCCACTGGGTGTAACAATGGGAGGTGACAGCCTCCCAACTCCCTAGTTCTTAACAATTCTCGAGAAATCTTCTCTCCAGGGATTCAGCACAGTTCAGTTTGGAATATGGAAGAATCGATGGAGTGGTTTGTATGGGTGGAACTGCAGCCCCCACACAAAGACACGTTCAAGTCCTCAGCACCTCGTAACGTGAACTTATTTAGAAATCGGGTCATTGCAACCACAGTTAGTTCAGATGAGTCATACTGGAGTGTTGCAGACCCTGAATCTACCTACTATGACGAAGGGGAGAAGAAACCCAGACACCTGAGGGGAGAATGCCATGTGACGTCAGAGGCAGTGAATGGAGAGATGTGCTGCCCACCAAAACGCACCAGGGTCAACCAGAGGCCAAGGAAACAGCCTCCCCTAGAGCCTTCCTGAGGAGAGCACAGCCCTGCTGACACCTTAGTTTCACACTTCCAGCCTCCATAATTGTGAGAAGATAAATTTCTGTAGTTTTAAGCCACCTGGCTTGTGTTATGACAGCCCTAGAAAACTAATATAAGCGCTAAGAAACTTACGGGCAACTTTCTTCCAACAATTCGTAGTTAATGCCATCAATGTGTCATCCGATCGGTCTATCATACAACCGATCTGGTTGAGAATTAGGAGCAGTTGCAGCAGTCAGTGAGTCTCTGGGATGTAAAGTACAAATGAGGAAAATGTCTCGTTTTCAGGAATAAGGGTAGGAAGATTCTTCCTGGAGGACATGTTCAAACATACATGGAAGTCCATTCAGCAGAGATGTTGGAACCAATTTAAGTTCCAGTCCGGGAACTCCCTCTTGAGAGGTGTGTAGAATCCACATCAATTCAGACTAAATCTTTTTGGTCATGTTTTAAAGAAAAACACAAGTGTGTGGCAAGTAGTGCCAAGAAACACGGCACATGCTTTGCTCATTTAAGTCCTTTCCACCTAGAAAACATTCTACACCCTGACACAGACTTCCACCAATGCTTTCAAAATTAAGGCTCGTGTACTGAGCACCTACTGTGTTCCAGATTCTACGGGAGTTTCCTTTCACCTTTGGCTTGTGTTTCATCCTGTGCATTGGCTCCAGGATGGGCTGCATTATTATGACTAAGGGACTATGATAATGACCTTCTAGAAAAACAATGCAGTTTCCCTGTGAAAACCACCCTGCTAAGTACATAAATCATGTTCATATTCTTGGAACCACTTCAACCATATGATGCTCACGCGCCAGTCGCAAGCAGCCACTCTGGGATCTTGTCCTAATGGCTGCAGAGGTGGGCCAGGGAGAAGTTCCAGTACCAGATACTGGAGTGGAAGTGGCAGGCCACATCTGGGATGTGCAGCAGTGGAGGATGCAGGGCATTACTATTCAATGTTACTCATTTAGGGTTCCCAGCAAGCACCACACAGCTAGGTGCTGCGCTGTATGCCCGGTGATCTAATTAAGGACATGGGCCATTTTTCTAAAAAGAAAAACAATTATTATCTGTTTTAATTGCAACTGTTTGGCTTGTGTGGGACAAAATCACCACCTGCATGATTTTTTAAATACAATGTATAGGAGATATAAAGAATGTGCTAAAGCTAACACCTATATTCCCACCTCCCCAGCATAAGAAGAAGCTGGCATTTTTTTTCCTCCTTTGATGTAACTTTCAGATTCTAAAATGTATAATGAAAAAAAGACCAAAACCTCTGATCCAAGAGTCTCTAAATCCAAGGCATGGTCAGTTAAGTCTGGCCAAGACCTCCATGAAACTGCAGAATAGAATATATCTGAGATGCCCCATTCCCCTTGTCTAAGACATCTACCCACCCTCACAAGTTCCTAAATCAACTCATCTTTAACAATAATACCTGTATTGCTGACTATGCACCAGACTAGCTTCCGTTGTCCTCAGTGTGGGTTAAGGGCGCCTCTGTACTCACCAACACGGCCTTCCCATCTCAGACCTGCTTCCAGGCTCTCTGGCTGTGGGTTTTCCCATCCCATATCTCAGCTTGTTCTCCAAGTTGGACGGTGCCATGGTATAGCAGTAGCACTAGGGGAGATGGTAAGAGACACTGTAGTCACAGAAACGCCCACCCCATATGACGTCTCTGATGGGAATTGATAATTAGAATGCCCAAAGTGGAGATATTTGTGAAATTTGACAAAACTCTAGCAAAAATGACAGGGGCACAGAGCCTCAGACACATGTCACCTGTACGAGAGTTTCTGGAATTCTGAAGCTCTCCATAGCAGCCACCCCCAAGGCTCTCCACAACTGCACTACTGGGACCAACTTTCCAACTGCGCTACTAGGACCAACTTTTCCCCACAGTAACTCTAGCCTGCCAATGCCAGGACCAAGAAAAAGATCCTTTAGCATTCAGTAGATCCATTTTCTCAAGAGAATCACATCTTTCAAGTATCCTTCTGTCTCAGCATTTGAGAAGATGAAGATGAGTCATGAATCTTGTTCTCAGTGGAAAGAGTCCTGGGATCAGCTGGCTCAGAAATGGACTTCATTTTTTTAACTTTAGTCCTATGTGATGTTTATTCCTAATAAAGTCGTCTATTAGTTGGTTATAAAACACTTAAGTTAATGTTGTTAATTCATATTCAAAGCATTTAACCCGATGAATGGATAAGCAAGATGCCGTGGACATTCATATTCATATTCAGCCACAGAAAGAGATGAAAGACTGGCACGTGAAGACGGTGTCCAGGTGGATAAGAGATTACGTCAAGCGTAAGCAGCCAGACACCCCAAAGAGCACATAGTACATGATTTCATGTAATATCCAAAATAGTCAAATCCAGAGAGACAGAAAGAGGATTAGTGGTTGTCCGTAGAAGGAATAGAGAATGATTATTTGATGGATATAAGGTTTCCTTTTAGGGTAATGAAAAGCCCTGGAACTAAATAGTGGTACTGGTTGCATAACATTGTGAACACACTGGTAATGTCACTGAATTGTACGCCTTAACACAGTTAAAATGGTAAATTTTATGTTATATGTATTTCACCACAATGTTTTAAAGAAAGGATTTAACCTCTCAATTTCTATTTCTTCCACTATGTTCTTGGATCTATCTTCCTTGATACGTTTCAGGAACTATATAATAAATTACTCTGTGAAAATCCCTGCAACTGTGTCTATAAGTGGAATATAAGAACCATTGTGCTTGACTCACACTCAGTGGCCGAGACTGTGCAGGATACCAGGACACAGGACACTGTGGCAGCTGCAATGGTGGCAGCTGCACTTCCCCACCAATCACAGCCTCCTCAATCTTCTTGTTCTCTCTCCAACCCTATCCCCACCCCCACCCCCCAAGGCAGCTCCTAAGATAAATTGCCAGTCACAATTCACAGTCAGAATACTATTTAGAGACAGAAACAGGCAGTTGTGCGTATTCCTAATGTATTCTAGGTACTTGATATGCTGAGAGCACAAGACAATTTTTTTCACACGGTTGAACTCCTTTGGGTCTGTCTTCTAGTCCCTTTCATTGGTTTAAAATACAATATTGCTCAAGCACTGTGAAGTCCCTCTGTGTGCCTGGTGGGGAAAGAAGGGCAATTCAGTGTATCATGCTGAGATTTTTCTTTTTTTTAAATTGTTTATATTTCAAACTTCATTTCTTATTTCTTTCAACAACATCAAGTATTAGTAAGTCACTTGCCTTTCTGTTTCTAAGGAAGGAAGACTAGAAATCTTAATATGAAACATTAACTCAGTGGCCCGGTCTGGCATAGATCGTTAGCACTGCAGCGGCAAAATCTGCCTGGGCTTCCTTAAGTCACAATAAAGCACTATAAATCTTTTATTGAACCAAGAGCATTTAAGTCACAAATATATCTATAAAGAAAGCAATTGTGGCAGCTCCTGAAATAGATGATGGAAGGAACCATTCAGTACCGGCACTGATGGGCGGAGGGTAGATTAGAGAAAACCTGCTCAGATCCAGGGCAATCGCTGACACCTCAAGTTGCTCATTTGAACTGTGATCCCATGCAAACCACACTGCATTCACAACCAGATGGTATCTTCCTTCTCCTTGATGGACCACCTAGGGTGTTCAAAGAGCTTCCCTAAATTAGTTCACTTTCTCCAGCCAGCCTAATAAGGTTGCAGCTAGCTGACAAGCCTGAACACAAAGAAAAATGAATCCCAACAGATAAGCACAACCATTTATTGGACTTACAGGAAAGGAGAAAGAAGGGCTTAAACATCAACTGAGTCACTATTTCCTGTCTCATTTTTTAATCCCTAAAACTCATAAAATCCTAACTCTGGAAGGTATATCAGAAGTCAGCTATTCAACATGCTATGTAAGTGACCTATTGCTACATAACAAATTACCCCAAAACTTAGTGGCTTGAAACAACATTTATTATCTCACAGCTTCTGTATGGCAGGAATCAGCTGGGTCCTCAGCTCTAGGGTCTCTTCACATTCTGGTGAGGTGGCAGGGGCTGCAGTCATCTGAAGGCTCAACTGGGGGAGGATCTTCTTCCCTGCTCCCTCAAGAGATTGTTGGCAGGAGTCAGCTCGGCCGTTGAGTTGAGAGGCTCAGTTCCTCTTGAGCTGATGGCCAGAGGGCTCCCTCTGTTCCTTGCCATGTGAGCCTCTCCATTCACCAGCCCACAATACGGCAGCTCACTTCATCAAGCAAGCAAAGGAGAAGGGAAGAGAAGGAGTGAGAGCAAAACCGTCTCACACCCTTTTGCAATCCTGTCTCAGACATGATATCCCATTGCTATATCTACTCATTAGAAGCAGGTCAACCCACACTTAAAAGAAGGAAGTTCACAAACGCATGAATACCAGGAGCTGGGATCACTGGGGCCCTGTCAGAGGCTGCCTCCCACCTGGGCCCAGTAGTCAGTTTTGTCTTCTCCACGGCCCCCTTCACTGGCTTCTGCTTTTGTTTCTTCTGCTATGGGAGACTCACTGTCTCACGAAGCACCCAGCTCATTTCATTTCAGAACCCTAATTTCATTTCACACCCATGCCCATTTCCGTCCCACCCTGGGATTCCCAAACCACTTCTGAAATGCGTACGAGTTTGTCTGTTTGTCCTTAAAACTACTACTTAAAACAGCTCTGAACTGCACTGTCCTTACAGAGGTTCAAAGGAGGGCTGACAAGGACAGTTGCCTGGGTACTGGAGTATCCCAGAGCTATCTGCAAAGGGGGAGGGACAGTGAGACAGCTCTGGTTATATGGGGGACAGTCATTGCAATCAACCAGGAGAGAGAAAAGCCAAAGGACCACACCCCTGAGGACATGGTCATGTAATGAGCCTCAGAGGTCTTGATTTCCCAAGAGGCTGGGTTGCGTGTGGTTGGGAGTGGGGAGAGAAGCATAAATGTCTGGTAGAGAGAGGTGGCAGGAAGGGCCAGAAGGGCCAGAGGCCTGTGCCCTACCTGGATTCTACTTCCACTTCCATGGCCACATTCCCTGTCACACCAGACACTTCTACAATGAAGAGTGCATGTGGGAGACAGGAGGGGAGGAAGGACTAGAGTGAGCACGTGCTGAGCTGCTCCTCACTCTATCACCTCCACATTGCCTAAAATTCTGTGAATGGTATCCTCGGCCCGAAACTAGTGGATGGTAACATTATTCACCAGCTTGGAGTAAGTGCAGCTAAAGTCTAACCAGCTTTTACAAAAACCATCTGATGAATTAGAAACAAGGTGGATTCAGATAGGCCTGTGTGTCAAAGGGCAAACTGCAACACAGCTACCCTAGAAGTAGGTGAAACACTACCTGAATCAGTCCACTGGAAAGGGAGTTTCTCGGCCTTGCAATGGCAAGATGGTCACGGGTGTGTTAACTTGTTTCTGCCACTTTCCTGTTTTAGCTTCCCTCTCTGCCACTTACATTCTCAGAAATGAACCTGGGCCTCTCCATTCTCTATAGTTTTCCCCAGCTTCTAGGGTGATGGCCAACATCCACCCAGTAGGAGTTCAACTTTTGTCTTTGGTTGAATCATAAGAATAATAAGCAAAAAATGCCAACTCTGTATCAACTCCCTAAGCCCAGAACTTTTCCACTATGCCTGGAAGCACATTCGACCTGCTTGTCAGCCTCAACTACTAAGTCACCAGTAGACAATGAACGTAAATCCCAGCTGATTTAGAAATACCACCAGAGGACTGACGAGAGTCCATAGGGGTGTGTTTCTCTAAGATGTTCTACTGAGAACCAGCAAGCAAACCATTAGCTCTTTAGAGACAGACAGGTGTAGCACAGGGAGATGACAGACAGGAACCCAAACCTGTATCAGACGCCCACAGTGCATTGCAGCCAATGTGAAGTAGTTTGGGAGTACAGAAATATTTGCGCTGCAGACCTAGATTTGCTTTTTACTTATATTTTATTTTGATATTAAATTTAATATATTTATATTTAATATATTTTTCAGTTCTACAAAAACTTTTAGTAACAACTTTCTTTCTTATTAACATAAATCTAAATTAACTCATGAGCTATAAGACGGAAAGTTCTGGGCGGCACCTGTGGCTCAGTGAGTAGAGCGCCGGCCCCATATACTGAGGGTGGCTAGTTCAAACCCGGCCAAACTGCAACAACAACAAAAATAGCCAGGCGTTGTGGCAGGCGCCTGTAGTCCCTGCTACTGGGGAGGCTGACGCAAGAGAATCGACTAAGTCTAAGAGCTGGAGGTTGCTGTGATCTGTGATGCCACGACACTCTACTAAGGGCAACAAAGTGAATACTGTCTCTAAAAAAAAAAAAAATAGACAGAAAGTTGTCCAAATTCAAGGGTCCTCTAGGCCAGACAACTGGTACTTCCAGTCAAAACAACAAAATCTACACCCACACTTTCCACTCTGTATTCCAGATCTCCAATATAGGTCAAAAACTAAAAAACAGGGAATTTTACATTTCAAGATTTAATTTCAAGTAAAATTGAGGTGCCTTCAACTAGTCCAATTTAAAACAGAATCAATCTTCACTCATATATAATGCAAATGTTTCATTTACAAACACCATTCTCTGGTTCACAAGTAACTAAAGTAACAATAATAGAGGATTTTGGACGTCAAAAGATTTATACTTTAAAGAAAAACCTATCAGCAAATGAGGGGAAAGGAGCTATGGAAAGGTTTCTTCTTCATTCTTTTCCATCAGAAGTCACACCTTTCTGCAAACCAATCTCAGAAGGGAAACCCCATCATTTTCAGAAGAAAACACAGTGTGGGCTTCTCCAAATGTGGGCTGCATGAATCCTCTTTGTAGTTTGTCAGCTGGTCTCTTATGAGATTTCAGATTACAATAAAACCAATCTACACTTCTGCTTCTGGCCTGACTTAATAACTTACTAATTGTAATTGACTAAACACCAGGCATTAACTCACACATGTCAAGACTCATTTCTATCAACACTTTGGATCTATTGTGTTCTGCAGAGAAGCATGCAGAGAGGAGTCCAGTGGGTCAACAAAACATGGTGGACCTGAGATCGATATCACAACCCAGAATGTGAAGCCAGATGGTCCAAGAGCCAGGGGGAAAGAGTGGAGAGCTGTAAGTCAAGCAGGCCCTGCAGGATGAGTGATGAGGTCACTGAGCCTGGACCACTGTGATCGCACACTCTTAGTGATGTGTGAGTGAGCACAGCACTTCCAAAGAACCACCGTCAGGACACAGAATTAGCGAATTTTAAAACAACGCTGGTCTCACTCACACTTAGGCCCACTGTCCAAACTATCTTAGAAGTGTCATTTCTGGATGCCTTCGGTCTCTCCAATGAATGGAGTTCATTGCTTTCGGGGATGACAGAGGGAGAGGCATGAGACTTTCTTCTAAAAATATGAATTTATCCAGATTTAGGTGTGACAAAGACAAAAAATGACCTAGAACATTTGGACAAGCCCATTAACACTCGTTGTCACTGTAAAAATAGCATTGTCCTGAGAAACTGGGCCAGAGAGGGTTAAACCGATGATCTTCTGAATTATAAACATGAACCACAGATAGAACTCTGGCCTTCTGATTCCTAATCTGATGATCTTCCCAAGGTCACTCATTTACCTTAATGTGATGTGCAAATTGTTGGGATGTGATGCCTTTCCAACTGCCTTTAGCCACTCATGTGGACTGTGTCATTTAGAAGCATCTATAGGCTGGGCACCGTGGCTCATGCCTGTAATTCTAGCACTATGGGAGGCTGAGGCAGGTGGATTGCTTGAGCTCAGGAGTTCTAGACCAGCCTGAGGAGCAGCCAGACTCCATTGCTACTAAAAATACAAAAACAATGTGAGCATTGTGGTAGGTCCCGGCTACTCAAGAGACTGAGGCAAGAGGATGGCTTGCGCCCAAGACTTTGAGGTTGCTGTGAGTGATGATGTCACAGTACTCAACACCAGGGCACAGAGTGAGACTCTGTCTCAGAAAAAAAGCATCTACAAAACTAAGCCCAAGGAACTTTTATTGAGGAGACTACTACATGCCACGGACCACTCAAAAAACTAAAGCAGGTAAAGCAAATAAGAAATTATTTGAAGGACAACATATTTACCCCCTCAGTCCAGACCCTACATGGAAATACTTTTTAAAAAAATATTGTGGTAAAATACACAGAACATAGGATCAGCGCCTGTGGCTCAACGGGCTAAGGCGCCAGCCACGTACCCCTGAGCTGGTGGGTTCGAATCCAGCCCAGGCCCGCCAAACAACAATGATGGCTGCAACCAAAAAATGGCCGGATGTTGTGACGGGTGCCTGTAGTCCCAGCTACTTGGGAGGCAGAGGCAGGAGACTCACTTGAGCCCAGGAGTTGGAGGTTGCTATGAGCTGTGATGCCACGGCACTCTATCCAGGGTGACAGCTTGAGGCTCTGTCTCAAAAAAAAAAAAAACACACAGAACATAAAACTGACCATCTTAACCATTTTTAGGTGTATAGCTAAGTGGCATTAAGTGTATTCACGCTGCTGTTCAACCATCCCCAGCATCCATCCCTAAAGCTATTTTCATCTCGCTAAGCTGAAATTCTGCATGGAGCTATGTGGTAATACATTCTCCACAGGGACCAGTTTTTCCTTGCTCCTCTTGAACTGCAATGGGGTTAATCCCTGAACCGTAGGAAGCCAAGTTACTTATGAGCTTTAGTATCTCCTCACCCCCAACACCCCTCCCAGCCCTCATGGAAGGACGTTGGGCCCAGCCAACAACCTTTGCCTGGAATTTGCATTGGAAGAAACTGAAGCGGAGTCTGTCCCCATGCCTGTGAGTGGGTAGGACAAATTTCTTCTCTTAGCACTGTATTCATTACTGGAGCCTCAAGCACCAACCTGCAGATGCCTTTCCACTCGCCTGCTGTAGGAGCCTGCACGGTAATTTAGCTCTCTCTCCCTTCAAGACATTTGCCCTGGGTTTTGTTGGCTATTGCGTAAGAGCGCGAGATGAGTCCTGGGGTACCCGGAATTCCTCCCCCTGCCTCCCTTGCAGTTGGCTCTTATCATCATTGGTTTGCAGCGGCAGGAGCAGCGGCCCCTTAACTCCTGGGCAGCCACAACCAGACATAGGACTGTTCTGTCTTCCCATCAGATTATCACAGCAAATTGATGGTTACTGCGGGGAAAAGAAACTGTCACAATAGGAGACCAAACACTGGCAACTGATAAAACAAAAGGAGGCACCAGCTCTTTAATTAAGGCTCAGGAAGGCATGTGGACCCAGCTTTCAGTCAGCCCGCCGCGCCTCCGCCTGAGGAGCCCCGGTACATCTGCTCGGTTTCCTGCTGTCCATCTGTACTGCCGGGGAGAAATGTATTCGGGTCGCCCTGATTCTCCTCCAGATGACTCAAAGGCATCAGCTGCAGATAGACTAAAGGTGATGCGTGCTGACAGAGTGTCTCTTGTGTTCCTCGCCGTGTGGGTATGCAGAATCACACCACCTTACAGGGACCTGGGATTAACCCACGTTGAATGAAACGCCTGCTCTCGGGAAACCCAAAGAGGTTTATCATGACTCGTTTCACTGCTGTGGTGTGTAAGGTGGAAATAGCCCTCAAGCACACCCCCTTCACAACCTCCACCCATCTGTTCTGCAAAATTTTCTTCCGTCACAAAATTCTTCCTTTCATAGATTATAAAAGGCCCCTGAAGACGGGGTTCTCTTTGTCCAGGACATGACAACCTACGGTACTTTCTGTTTCAAGGCAGTATGAATGTGCATTCAAGGATTCTTTCTCCCCAAGGAAAGGGCAGCCAAGGCCAAGGGCAGCTGCTCAGAGTTGTTTGGGCAGAGCTTGCTGTGCAGCTAAAGTTATGCTGGCCCTGAATGATTTTAGGTTCCTCAAAGAGCCCATTCACCTCATTTGTAAAAATGAGGATTTATTTTAAAAGTAGCATTTTATAGACCCTAAACTTCTTTAGTGATGTACCATTTTGGGATTCAACAACACTGATCCCATAAAGTCTGTTTCATAGAGTTTAGAACATCTGAGTTGACCCCTCTCAGACATTTAGGACTTACAGACATTTTCCTCCAACTGGTGAAATTTCAATAAATTCTGGGCTTCAATCAATGTTGATTTCTTAGAGTTGACAAATGTACTATAAGGTATCATAAGATGTTAAGCTCAATAGAAACTGGGTGAGGAATACCAGGGAACGCTACGTATTGTTTTTTGAAACTTTTCTGTAAATCTAAGATTATTCCAAAGAAATGATACACATTTGAGATGATGGATATACTAATTACCTTGATCTGATCATGATACATTATTGGTATGGAAATATCAGTATGTATTCCATGAATATATATGATTATTGTCTGGCAATGATAATAAATAAGTACATTCTTGAAAATTAAAAAATATGCACTTTCCTCTCACTTGGGTGTAAATAAAAGCAACATTTAGTTTAAATTGGGTACTACAAAGTAGCATCTTTCCCACCCTCTTAAATCAGAGAAGACAAGGGTGTAGACAGACATGGATTAAGAATTTGCTGTGGCTGTCTATTTAGTGATAATTTGGATCATTCAGTCACTTCCTAAGCACTTCTTATTTTTTTCACAAGCTATTAGCCTTCTTACTACACAGGAAGAAAAGGAAGAATCCCTCCAAAGAATTTCAGATTGCATGGCTTGAGCTATAAGGGTAATAACCTGTTTAGCATACTGAGGATAAGATACACTATAAGAGGAATTTCCTTCATACAATGACCAGTCCAGGAAACCAAAGTGCAAAGCTTTACAATTACTAAAGCTTATTGGGAAACACAGACTAAGCATTGTTTCATCACTGCACTCTGCATTCGATTACCCACCATGTATTCACACTAGTATAAAAATTAGGGTTAAATTTGATGTAATTATCATTAGTACAGCCATTTCCTTTTCCCCCATTTAAATGCCTTACAGAACTCACAACAGCAGCTCCATAAGGGACTTAGAGATGGCCTAAGCCATTCTCCCCCAGAGACCCAGAGGTAGGTTTCAAATTAAGGGAGGACACACAGGCAGAAGTACTTTGAATCAAGGGCTGCATAATTATAAGATATAATTACTATTGATATCATGACCAGCCACTGGCCCAAGATCACCCAGCTGCTGAGACCATGGAAGATTCTCAACTCCAAAGAGCCTGGCATAGGTCTTTGTAATTTAATTATGGACAGTACCAAATCCCACATGAGGAAATTTAATAAATAATCAACCAATTGCAGTGTGGACTCTTTAATCCCAAGTCAGCAGAGAGGCTCTTTTTTCCTCTTTGGAAAGAAAAAGGCCTGAAGAGAGAGCTTTTGTTTACCAGTTTGAAAAGAAAGCAGAGAGAAGCCTGCATTTATTCCTGGGGGAGAAAAATGTAACTGTTATAAGCTGCTGTGCTACATCAATTTAAAAGTGATTTTTCTGAATTAAGAGAAAATTGAGAAGGGAAAACGCTTCCTTGTGGAAATGTAATTCCCAACTGAGTATTTGTATGCTGATACCCTCCACAAGTACACAAGCGAGAAACTGCCAAAGACATCAACCCGGACCAGAAAAAAAGTCGTTCTTTAGACATGTTCCTCCCAGACTCATCCTGTTCCTCCTCCATCCCCCACTACTCTTGATCTCACCAAAACCCAAGCTAACTCCTTTAAAAACAGATCAAGATACAATAATCAAGCTCCTTGCTGAATATCAACAAAATCCATGGCAATGAATGGGAATGAAGGAGAACATTTCATTTCATATTTAAAATGTTAAATTGGGTGCTTATAATTCCCCTGATTTAGCTTTTTTAATTAAAAAATTCAAGCTTTATTCAACATTTGCATATTCATGGCTCTATAATGTGCACTGATTGCATTAACGGCAGAGAAAAAGCATGTAAGTGCAGCACAAATATAGTTACTCATCAAGTGCACCATCTATGTATGCATAGATAAATATTTCCAAACAAATTAACATACACCCCAGTGCAGGTGCTCTGGCCTCATAGCTCCCTTCAGCGATTTCAGTCCAACTTTTCTTTCTATCAAGTTTCAAGAGCTTGAGCATCAGTTTAGAAATTGTATAATTTGATGATTTGCAGCAGGGGCCCTTTGCCAGCATCACTGGTCAGAGTGACTATCTTTAACCAGCAATAGCCAGCAACACCCAGCTATATTCTGTTAAAGATCAAGAGTACAGCTCTCATAATAAAACAAAGACCTCTAATAGTTTATAGCTGTTAATCATACAGAGGGGCGATTCCTATCCCCAGAAATAAATCTACTGACCAGGAGTGGCAGACACTGTGAAGGCCCACCAATACATCCCCCTCTGCTTCTATTTTACAGAACCCTGACTGTGGAGCCACCATATGCCCAAGTTTTAGAAATAGGCCATGTGTTGTCAAACCCATGATTTGGCACACTACTCTGGGTCAAATCCAGCCTACCACTTGCTCTTTGAAAGTTTTATTGGAACATAGACACATACCCATTTATTTACTTATTCCCTCTCACACTCCAAGGCCAGAGTAAAGTAGTTGTGACAGAGACCATATGGCCTTCAAAGTCTAAAATATTTACTCTCTAGCCCTGCACAGAAAACATTTGCCAACCCCTGGTCCAAGAAAATGCCCACCAATTTTCTAGCTTCCCTTGCAGCTAGGAAGATGTTGGGTTGGACACAGGAAGGAGGGTGAGGAAGAGATTGTGGCCAAGAGCTACTCTTGGGAAACAGATTAGATGGTAAAAACATTCACTGAAATGGGAGCCAGAGAAGAGCATCATCTTTGGAATAAAATGTAAGTTCAAGACATCAAAGTGTATGATTTGGGGTATCATAAGGAAGTCAAGTAAACACTTCGATATATAAATATAAAACTTGTAAAAGAGACCTAGAATGATGACCTTTAAGGTCTCCCTGGATCTTCTCCCCCGAAAACTCGTAATCCCAATTAAATCCTCCTGACCACTGCCTCTTTCTTATAACTCTCTCTGAATCCAGTTTACTAGCCTTTCCTGGTTCTTTTCCCATCTCTCTGACTGCCCCTCTGTCTCCTTTGCATGCTCACATTCTGTCCTTCGGTCCCAAATTGAAATCTTTCAGGTTTATCCCAGGCTGTGCTTTCCTCGATATTCCCTCCTCTCACATTCTCATCAGCCTTGTATCTTTCAACCAAATGACTCCCAAGTCACATTTCTAGCCTAGGGTCTCCTCCACGTCCTGACCCACTGTTCCCCAACCTGCTGCAGAGCCCCAAACTGGTGGTGCCATGTTGGCCATTCAAACTTGTGTGCCTAAAATATTTATCTTCCTCCAAATAGGAAAAAACAAACTAACAACAGCAACAACAAAAAAGAGCACTAGCCATGGGCTTTAAATCTTATTAGCTGTGTGAACTTTCAAAAATGTCTTAATTGGCCTCAATTTTGTCATTTCTATGTGTTTCAAAAGAGGGACAAAGTCCTATTCATGGGTGTAAAAAAGAAGGAGCTGCTGCTTTAGAATGACAGTGAGGAAAACCTAGAAAAGCTTTAGGACAGTGGTTCTCAACCTTCCTAACGCCACGGCCCTCTAATACAGTTCCTGTGGGTCGCCACCCACAGGTTGCGAACCGCTGCTTTAGGAGATGATAGTATTTGAGCTTGGAAGGCAGGGGAAACTTCGAGAATCTATGTGTCATGCTTTTATGGGGCCTATCTGGTATGAATCTTAGTGTGTGCTTAGCTGTGGTGTATTACAACGTCCGGCCCCTGTCAGTAGGTCCAGAAGATCTGAGCACCATTTTTGTTTTTGTCCCCGGCTCCCCACTGTGTTTCCCACTCATTTGTGACTCCCAGCTCTTCTCTTTCTTACCCTGTCTGTGCTCCCTGGTGTGTGCCCTGCTCACTTTACCTCCTGGCTATTCTTGGGCTTCCACGTCTGCCCACATTTGACTGCAGGTTTGCTTTGCATCTCTTTTTGAGAGCTTTAATGACCCTGATTGCAAAAAGAAAAGCAAACAAGTGTAAATGAGCTTTACAAAGAGGCAGACGGTGAGAATGGGTTTATATTGAGTAAAGCAGAGAATACAGGCACCATGGCCACAACTCCCGTGGGTGTTCCCTTCAGGCAGTCAGGCAGAAAGTCGCTCTCTGGCCCTTCCCTGCTGTGGCTGACCTCCTGCTGGCCACCACAGGGTGCCACACTGCAGATGAAGGGCAATGCACTTTTCTCACCTCACTTCTTTTTTTCCACACCACATTTTCATTTAGTGTTTGCTGAAAAGATCAGCTTCCAGCCTTCACGTTTGACCTGAGACTAATCCTTTACCGAAGACTGCATTTTCTTGACTTGATAAGCACCCAAAGACCAGAGATTTGGAATACTTTCTTAATCTACCTTTAAAAATCTTTTCAGGGAGGTGATCATTTCAGAGATCTGTAATGGGGTCTATTTATTCCTACTTCTCAAGAACATGAGAGAGCAAACTGGATCTGAGAAAGAAAAAAAAGGGAATGATTTCCAAGCCAGTGTACTTCCAAGAAAGAGAAATGCGGATGGGATTCCTCCTCGCGCTCTCTTGATTCCTGGGAGCTGCCCAGGAAGATGGAGTGAACACAGAAGCCAGACTCCTCTGCGAGAGTCTGGGGGCAGAGTTCTCTCTTTGTAGTGGGGACTAGGTAGTTCTGCCAGTTACTATGGGGCCACAGGCCTGGCATTTGAACGGGAAGTCAGGCCAATCCTAAATGAAATCAAACTGTGAATAAAGGAGGATTAAAATAAAAATTGACAGCACAGTTCACAGAGCTAGTGCCACCATGCAGCTGCCTGGAAGGAACTGCCATCACACGCTTTGGACAGGAGACATGAAAAATTGCCTGGATAGCTATTGGCTGAGAAGGCTGTGAGACGCGCGTGTGTCTGCACTTTGTGGCGCCTGTGACACCAGGAAGGTAAGAGGGGCTGGTGAGAACGCTGACAGGCTGATAAGTTTCTTTGGAAACAGCCTGTAAAGACTGCCAGGCATGCAGGAGGCTTCATGTTCTAGCTCAAAAGCTGCCTTCTCCATGCTGGATTGCCACAGCAATAGGATTTTTAAATAACTCTAGAGAACTCTAAGCCTCTGCAAACATGTATGACCTTGCACAAAATGCTTATATTCTCCAAGTTCATGTGCTTAAAAGTGTATTTTCAGCTTGGGGAGGTTGTGGGGAGGTGGAAGACTGGGCGGTGGAGAGATGAGACTCGGTTTCTGGCTTTCTGGGCCTACACTGGGGGGACAGAAAAATGTAGAATGGACCCTTACCAATACTTCTCCAAAGAGGTTCCACTTATTTCCCTTATCTTGGCTGAAATATGACCGTGAGTTGTGGGTTGACTAGCTTCCCCTAAAGGGGTATATCCTAGTCCTAACTGATAAAAACTGTGAATCCAACCTTATCTGGAGAAAGGATGTTTGTAGATATAATTAAGGATTTCAGGATCAGATTATTCTAGACTTGGGGTGAGCCCTGAATCCAAAGACAGGTGTGTTTATAAAAAAAGCAGACAGAAGTCCAGAGACTCAGATACACAGGGAAGAAAGAAGGTGATGTGAAGACAGGGGCAGGAGTTGGAGTTCTGTGGCCCCAAGGCAAAAGAGACACAGAGCCACCAGAAATTGGAAGAGGCATGGGAGGACTCACCCCTGGAGACCTCAGAGGGAGCACAGCTCTGCCCGCACCTCGATTCCAGACTTCTGGCCTCACAACTATGAGACAGTAAACTGTTTTGTTAAGTCACACAGTCTGGGGTAATTTGTTATGGCAACCTTGGGAAACTGATACAGGCCAGCCTTGCTAACATCTCTTTAAAAATTCCTCCATCCTCCATTGGGGGTTGCCTTTAAAACAGCTTGAATCCACAATTTAAACATGGGAGGGAGCAGGAACTTCTCTGTCTAAACTATCAAATGCGCTGCTGCTGCAATGAAGAGGGGATCTCACTGCTTTAGCCCAACTCTGAGAAGAACACCACAGTGCCAGACATGCCTGAAACTATCGGGTGCTGGGCCCGTGAGCAGACAGGACAGGAAAGGCCAATGAGGCGATGTTGGCTTGGGCTCATTTGGGTGGGAGGAGTCAAGAGAGTGGTTCTCGGCTAGCACAGGCCCACATACGATCTGTGTGGTACAAGTACGACCCCATGACGCCACCAGAAGGCTGTGCAGGCCTTTGTACAGGCCAGGGACACTGACCATCCTTCACCTGGATGCAAGATACATTCTCAGGCCTCACTCATCCCTTGACTTGTTAATGCAACAAATATTTCCTGAGCCCGATGGTTGGCCCTGCTTGACTGGTGCTCATCACCCCACACTCTCACCCAGTGGCCTCGGTGACCCACAGTGGGGTTTACAAAAACAACGGCAGGCATGTGGCAGGAAGCAGAGGGCGTGGGAGTGGCCCTAGTATAACTTGAAGTTACCTGGTTGACCAACAGTCCAAGGAGAGCAACTATAGTATAAAAACACAATAATGGTGCCTGAGTTGGGCAAGGAAGCTGAGGTGACTACTCACCAGTCTTTTCTTTTTTGAAACAAAGTCTTGCTCTGTAATCCTGGCTAGAGCACAGTGGTGTCATCATAGCTCATATAATCTCAACCTCCTGAGCTCAAGTGATCCTTTTGTCTCAGTCTCCTGAGTAGCTGGGACTATAGGACTGTGTCACCATGCCCAACTAATTTTTCTAATGTTTTGTAGAGATGGGGTCTTACTCTTGCTCAAGCTTGTCTCAAACTCCTGACCTCAAGTGATCCCCCCATCTTGGCCTCTCATAGTTCTAGGATCCTAGAGTGAGCTACTGTGCCTGGGCCCCACTGGTCTTTCATTACTGAATTCACACACCTTCTTTTTCTTTTTTTTTTTTGAGACAGAGTCTCACTATGTCACCCCTGGTAAAGTGCTGTGGAGTCACAACTCACAGCAACCTAAAGCTCTTGAGCTTAAGAGATTGTCTTGGCTCAGCCTCCCAAGTAGCTGGGACTACAGGCGCCTGCCATAACACCCGACTACACATTACCTTCTTGTGCCAGGACCGAGAGAATCTATATAGAGCTTCATTCAATAGAACAATTTTTTTTAAGTTTTTGGGAAAAAATCTTGAGAAGAATCAACTGTGCCTCTCATTGTACTGGTTTGAGAACAGATAGATGTAGAAATATTCTAGGAAACATTTTCCTTTCCTATAGAAACAAATTATTATAATTACAATTATACATTTCAGTTTTGGTGAGTTAAATATTGTGGTTTTTATTTTTAATTGTGGTAAAATACACATAATTAAATATGCCGTTTTTAAAAGTACAATTTAGTAGTGTTACGTAACCATTTTTATTTTATTTATTTTTTTCTGAGATGTGGTCTTGCTATTTTGCCCAGGCTGGTCTCAAACTCCTAGATGCAATTGATTTTTCCGCTTCAGCCCCTCTCATTGCTGGACTACAGTTGCACCACCACATCTGGGTAAATAACCATTTTTAAATGTAAGATTCAGTACCATTTTAATAGTTTAATGGTGACCAGTGAAGTGGCCATATTTAGGTGTACAATCTCCATAACTTTTTCACTTGCAAAACTGGAACTCTTTACCCATTTAAACAACTTTCTCTCAGATCCTGACAACTATCACTCTACTTTCTGTTTCTATGACTTTGACTACTCTGAATACCTTACAATATAAGTGGAATAGATGGTATTCATCTTTTTGTGACTGCCTTATCTCACTCAGCAGAATGCCCCCAAGTTTCATCCATGTTATGGCACGTGGCATAGTTTCCTTTTTTATTATTATTCCTTTACTTCCTTTCCAAGGCTAGATAACATTCCATTTATTTATAAACCCTTTTGTTTATCCATTTATCCACTGTACCTTTGGGTTGCTTTCACCTCTTGACTATTGTGAATAATGCTGCTATTTACACAGATATGCAAATGACAAATTAAGTGTTAAATTCTTCTTCTTGGGTAAATGTATCCTCGTGCTATTCTCTCTTTTTTTCCACATCTCATTCAGGACCAAAATAGACCATGTAATTGTTACTTATATATGACATTGAAGAGACTCCCTGAGGCTTAAGTCAGTTCTTCTCCTGGGGTCCCTTCAGCCAAAGCTTCTCTCAGAGGAACTCAACCTCACCTTGACAAGCGATTTCTAGCAGTTTATTCTGTGTGAGCTGAAGAACACATTTGGCCTCTGCCTCTTTGCCAAAGGATGTAGCTGTTCACACATCAGAACTAGAACTGAATGCCATCTTCTACTACAAACATTTATAACTCCTGCTAATACTGCAATATTGGAAGACATCATTCCGTGGACCATCCTAATGGATTGTGAATGGAATTCTATGAGAGGAAGGACATACTCCTCATCCTTGAGTCCCAAGGAGTTCCTCTGCTATCTCAGCCTAGCTTGAAATGGGGATTTGAGGGTCCACATTTCCCCCAAACCTGTTCTGCCGATCTAAACAAGCTGAATGTTGACATGGCATGTTGACTTATAAGCTGGTCTGTTTCTGCTGAAAAGCTAAAGCCCATTCTTATCCCTGGCAGGTAGCGCATAAGGTCAACCAGGGAGGACAGAAAGGCCACTTTGTGGATATAGGAACCAGTCCTTTTCTCTGTCACCACAGCCCTATTCTAGATCTTTCTAGATGACATATTTCAAAACAGCAAGGGGAGGGGCTGGAACTGTCAACAGCTGATCACTTACGTCATAATTTAACACTTCCCTCGCACTGAATGTCATCAAAGAGGCCCCACTCTGCCACTTACTTGCTGAGTGACCTTGGGCTCATTACATGACCTCCCTGTGCCTCAGTCTCCTCATCTGTGTGAGTAAGGAGTTCATTGTGGTAGCAGATCACAGTGTTAGGATTATTAAATGAATGAAGGGTGCCTGGCACAGACTCAGCTCTCACTACATGTTAGCTCTTGTATCGTCGTGACCAGATAGCTAGTTTAGACTGAGTTAGAGCCATTTTCCTCTCTCACTCCCTTCTCTTTCCTCCAGCTACTCACAGAGGTGAGAGGCTTCAAAGTAGTGATTTTCAACCAGTGTGCCACGACACATGGATGTACCATGAGAGGATCTTAAGTGTGCTACGAAACGTATTAAAGATCATTATTTTCAAAAGCAGGTCAAAGCGCAGTAAGGATATCCTTTTGCTACTCTTTTTTTTTTCTTTTTTTGATCAACATAATTTAAGTGTGCCGTGGAAGTTTAACTATAGGTTCAAGTGCACCGTGAGATAAAAAAGTTTGAAAAACACTGCTTCAAAGGAAGAACAAATCATTCAGTAAGAAAATAAAGAGGCTGCCTTTCCTCTGTGGGTGAATGTGCAATGCACGCCACACCGGGTCTGGTTCAGATGTGATATTCCTGTGGGAAAGGAGGAACAAGACCCAAAACTTGGAGGACTTACAAAGGCCACCATGAAGAATAGGCCAGTTTTTAAACTTTCTGTCTGGGTGTTCACGGGGACTGTGGAATGAGTGGCACCTGGAGGTGGGAAAGCTGTGTACTGAACCACACCAGGTGAAGGAAGAATGAGGCACCAGCAATGAGGGCTTTTTTGACTGGTCCTCCATCTGCAGCCTGGTCCCCCACTGGTTCGACCAGTGGGGCTCTTGTAGTCTCTGTGTCCTTGGGCTGCTGTCTCCACTGCCCCGTCATTTATTCCAAATCTCTTCCTGTTATTCTTTCCTGCCAGACCCTCCCACTAATTCTCAATGAGTACCCTGAGCTGGGCCAGCCTTATCTTTTAAGTAAACAGCCTTTAAAGGTAATGAAAGAAAGATGTTGACTTTTATGGCTCATAAAACTGCTCGCAGATATCCAATTTAGCACGACCTACTTCCATTAATGGTATAGTTTAACACTTCCTTCGCACTGTGGGGATCTTAAATTTTCAGCTGCGGGGATGAACGGAGAATGAACCGTAAGAGGCTGCGTGGTGGAGAGGCGTGCTCGTAAATCAAAGGTCTGCGTCCCACGCAGGAAACCTGACACCTCTTGAAAATGACAAGGATAGTACTCTGAGTGTCACCGCAGAACAAATGTGGAAATTTGTGATGTTTCTGGAGGGTGTAATCAAACTGTAAGGCTGACGTCGAACCCCTCTTCGTCTCCGTTTTTGTTTTTTTCACCTGTAAAATAAGAGGGTTGGAATACAGGGTGTCCCTAACGTTGCCATACATGCGAGTAAAGGGGAAATTGGAGCTAAACGCGCGCTTATTTATTAAATATTCATTACAACAGTTTATAAAATATTTACAAAATATTCTCTACGGCCCCCTCTGCCATGCTCTGGCGCTCTCTGACGAGCCACGAACTGGGCTCCTTCGGTGGCTGCGACCTCCCCAGCATCTTGGCTGCAGCCCCAGGCTCTCCAAGAGGCAGGGACCGTCCCCACCTTGGGATCTGTGGGGGTTTAGGTCTCAGGTTCGGGTCTGGGATGTGGGGCCCACATTATCCACTGTTTCCCAGGAAAGGCAAGCTTTGGGAAATGAGGCTGCATAACGCCGTCCTGGGTCGGCATCTGTGTTTGTTCTCAACTAGTCAGAGATCAGAGTAGCTGGGCGGTGCCTGTGGCTCAGCGAGTAGGGCGCAGGCCCCATATACGGAGGGCTGCGGGTTCAAACCCAGCCCCGGCCGAACTGCGTCAAAAATTAGCCAGGCACGTGGCAGGCGCCTGTGGTCCCAGCTACTTGGGAGGCTGAGGCAAGAAAATCGCTTAAGCCCAAAAGGTGGAGGTTGCTGTGAGCCGTGACTCCACAGCACTTTCCTGAAGGCGATAGAGTGAGACTCTGTCTCTACAAAAAAAAACAAAAAACCAAAGATCAGAGTAGTTGCTGGATGTGGAGTGGGTACTCCTAATGCTCTGACAGCAACAGACATTTCCTGAGGCCCTGCCAGGAGCCAAGCCCTCAGCTTCTCCACACTTTCAGATTCATGTTCCTTTTCCTCCTGGAAATGGCCTTCTGGGCCCATTTCCTATGAACTGAAGAGATCCTTCCTGCCTGCCTCTCAAGCACAGCTTTCAAATTTACCTCTTCCATGAGGCCTCCCAAATCATTTCAAGTCAACAGATATCATACCTCTAACTTGAATTCAATTATCCTGTACTTTTAAATGCTAGGCAGCATTTAAATCCCCCAGTTATTTTCTTCAGCTTCACTATTCCTAAACATGTTAAAATTTACATACTTCTGAATATTTTTTCCAGCATTTCTGCCCCTTACAAACACTTCTTCTATCTATTACTGCTGAACTCCAGCTTATCTGACACAGCTTCAATTGTGTGCAATTTTATTCATTTATGCAATAAAACCTCAGTTAAGCAGCTACAACAGGCAGGCAAATAACACATAGTCCTAGCCCTTAAGGATTTTACATGCTATTGGGGGAGAAGTGCCAAAAAGGAAATATTGTTGTGGAGGTGTGAACAGGGTTGTGAAAACAGTACAGCAACTCACATTGCCTGAGAAAGACTCAGTGAGGTCTTACAGAGGGGTGTATGAGCAGGGTTTTGAAGGATAAATAGGAGTTCACCACATAGATCAGAGGAAGAAGTATTTCAAGCAAAAGATATAATACATGCAAAGGCATAGAGTCATCAGTTGACAGAGCATGGCCCAGAAAATAATGAAAATTTCAGGAGAGCCAAAATGAGTTGACAGGACATGACTGGCAAACACAGTTTCTCAAAACAGGATGGCAGAATAGAGGGAAAGCTTTTGCACTAAGCTCAGGAATTGAGATGTTATACAGTCAGCAACCAGTAGCCAATAGCGGTTCATAAAATCACTTTCAGCTTTAAGATTTGTTTAAATAGAAATACTTAGAATAAATGTATGGCTTGGAAATCATGGTTAGAATGTGTCTGTACAATACCCAGGATAACGGTGGACACACAGAAGGCACTAAATAAGATCCTACCCAATATATAGAAGGCACTAAATAAGATTCTACCCAATATACAGAAGGCACTAAATAAGATCCTACCCAATATATGTTCAAAAGAAGAGTCGGAGAGAGGAACTGTGGAAAGAGATGATGAGATCACGCACATCAGCTTTCCAAATTTAGCTTTCATTTCTTGTTCCACTACAAACCGGAAGCTCCACAATGATACAAACAGAAGCTAATTTTTTTAACAGCTCTGTGCTTCTAGGTTCTGCCAGCACCTTAGCTGTCACTGCAAAAACTGTGTGTGCACTATTTGGCACGGGGCGTCCCTGCTGCTATCCAGGGTCGCACATGAATGTTCTGGGTCTGCCCTGCTCTCATCGTACAGCTGAGGAAACTGGGTAATAAGCCACATCCATCCATTCTTTCCATACTTTGGGCCTGTCATGACCACCCCTACCCCCCATCTTATCAGGGCTGATGAAATGATGGTCCTGTGTGTAGAAACAAACATGGAGGTGGAGTCATTAAAGTATGTTGAGAAAACAAGGTACAGATGTTTGAGCTTTTCTGTAGCACTTCTAGACTTCTATTTTTTCTTTCTTTCTTCGTCCTCCTCCTCTTCCTCCTTCTTCAAATAAAGCAATTAAAGGAAAGTCTCTTTCCTTCAAATAAAGCAATTAAAGTCTCTTCAAATGAGACTTCAAGCCTTGTCACTTACTAGCTTGGTGACCTCAGTCAAGTGGCTTTACTCCTCTCAGTCTCAATTTGTCTGCCTATGAAATGGGCCATGGGAAGGATTAAATAAGGTAAAGTGCAGAAAGGGCCTCGAACAGCATCTGGTATGGAGTCAGTGCTTAAAACATGTTGCCAATTATTACAAACTCGAAACCTTTGGACGAAGTCCCAGAAGGACTGTCCTACATATGCAGTGTTAGGGTGACATTTAGAGAATTGTCCAGGAAACTCCTTCCCTGTATCTGGTTCCACCTTGACTCTGACAGCCAGATCTATGTTCTCAATTTCAAACTTCCTTTTATAGGAAGTTTCAGTGAGTGTCCGTCTTATCTCTTTCCACCTCACTGTAGAGCTGATTCTGCTTCCCTAAGGTAGCCTTAGCTTAGATTATCCCTAAAACAAGCTTTTGGGCCAATGGGCAGGCTTTGGAAATGCTTTAAAAGCATTTTTAATCACAAGCAAATCCTCTGAGACCATAAATCCTGCGTGAAGCAATAATATAAAATAAATTGCTATTAATTATAAATGAGTGGAAAAAAGAAATCTTATTTGTTTTGACCTCTTCTTCAATTCAAAGCAGGCATGCTGCAAACACAACAAACTCTCTCATCCATCCAAAATTAGAATAATAGTATGAATACAGACAAAATTCACTGAAAAAGAAATCCCTACTAACAGTTAGAGGAAGTCATGGGCTGTCCCCAGAGTGAAAAGCCAGTAAACCCGGACAATTTATTTCTGTACCCTCCCCAAAGTATCCTCATCCTGCACTCCCCGCAATTAAAAGGTAGAAATCTGACCCAGCTGTTGAGAAGGCTTCATACAGGGAAGGGATGGAAGATGCAAAAATGTGAATGAATAGGAAATCCCTTACAAAGTAACCACAAATGTAGATGCCGATTACGAGCATCTTACAAGTCCGTGGAGATTAGATTATTCCCTTCTCTTAGTCTTTATCTTTGAATAGCTTCCTTTCTGTGATCTGTCTACAGGACCAAGTAGTGTGGACTCCAAATGTCCAGCTGCTAAGTCAGGCAGCGTGCCCCAGGCTCTCCACTAGCACCAGGGAGCTCACTAAGATGCTTACCAACTTGATGTGGTTCTCAACCTCGGCTGAACGTTGGAAGGACCCAAGAAATGTTAGAAACCATTCATGGCTAAATCCTACTCCTAGGACAGTAGTTCTAACACTTTGCTCTATATTAGGGTGACCCACATGGGGATCTTTTACAACTCCCAGACCAATTACATGATTTTCTCCAGAGGTGGAAGGGCACCTTAAAACTTCTCAGGTGGTTCCAATGTGCAGCCAAGTTTGAGAACCATGTGCTAGAGATTCTGATATGAACGGCCCAGGGTGTGACCCTGCAGTGGGATTTTTAAAGATACCCAAGATTTTTAAGAGCCTTGTGCTAAAGGCTCAGTCAAGTCACTTTACTCCTCTAAGTCTCAATTTGGTTTTCTATGAAATGGGCCATGGGCTAAGCATGGGATGAAACAAAGATGAAGGTGATGGCACAGACCAGCAAAGACCTATCCGCATGAAGGAAAGCTGTAGAAAGGAGACACCTGCCTGGGTGACGGACTTGAGCGAGCACAGTCTCAGCCTTCACTGCTTCATGCATGCACAATATCCATGCTTCCCTTCCTCACTTATAGAACACCAATTTTTTTCTGACAAATGTGCCTGTCTCTAAAACACCGCATTTCCCAGCCTGCAACAATGGGTACTCACGTGATATGTCTCTAGACAGTGGAAGGGATAGCGTGAGAATTCTGGGAAAATGCTTTAAAAGAAGCCGACTCAGCTAGAAGTGCTTTTAGCCCTTTTCCTTCCTAGTCCTGCCTGAAACACAAATGTGAGTCTGGAGACAGACAGTCACCTTATAACCAAGAGGAAACAGCCAGAGCACATTCTGAATGTTGGCACGGAAAACCAGGAAGAACATGAGATTCTGAAGCCATCAGGGAGCCACTGTGCCAGTCTATTTTCTGAGTCTATGTAAAAGAATTGACCCCTAATTTGTTTAAGTTTCTTTTTTTAAATTTCTGTACTATACGAGGTCTGACAATTAAGTTTTCGAACTGATCCTAGAAAAAGTACTACGTACTTCATTGAGGAATATCATTATGGTCACCTTCAAAGTCCTCCCCTTGGGAAGCTATGCACGGATGCCAGCGTCTAGTCCACCATTCAAAGCCATTTGGAACTCTTTTTCTGGAATGACAATCAGAGCTGTTGGCATATGGCACACAGAAATACGGAACAATAATGAAGACCACTCAGCAAGACACCGTTGCATGTAGACATGAACAAAGCCGTGAGACACTTATATACCAAGGTCATGACCCTTTACCAAGTTGTTTGTACAGTACTGCCAATGTAAGTGCACCGTGGCAAGTTCACAAACTTAATTGTGAGAGGTTTGGTATGATGACAGAAAAGTTTTAATGGGAACAAGCAGCTTTTTTTTGAGACAGAATCTCAAGCTGTCACCCTGGGTAGAGTATTGTGGCATCACAGCTCACAGCAACCTCAAACTCATGGGCTTAAGTGATTCTCTTGCCTCAGTCTCCCAAGTAGCTGGGACTACACACACTCACTACAACACCCAGCTATTTTTAGTTATGGTTGTCATTGTTGTTTGGCAGGCTCAGGATGCATTCGAACCCACCAGCTCCAGTGTACGTGGCTGGCGCCCTAGCCACTGAGCTACAGGTGCTGAGCCAAAAGAATGGCTTTTAAACAACTCCTTGGACTAGCCACTAGGTAGTTGTCATCAGCAGGCATATGAAATGTTTAGATATGGGACATTTTAAGTTGAGTCTTTATACATTGTTTCATTATGGAGTTCAATTCTCTCTGCTTCTAGGTTTCTTCTCTGAGCTTTGTCAGCTATACCTAGGGAATTCCTTAAAGAAAACACAACCAGGCTCGGCACCTTTGTGGCTCAACGGGCTAAGGTGCCAGCCACTTATACCTGAGATGGCAGGTTCGAATCCAGCCTGGGCCCGCCAAACAACAATGACGGCTGCAACCAAAAAAAGGCCGGGCATTGTGGAGGGCGCCTATAGTCCCAGCTACTTGGGAGGTGGAGGCAAGAGACTCGCTTGAGCCCAGGAATTGGAGGTTGCTGTGAGCTGTGATGCCATGGCACTCTATCCAGGGTGACAGCTTGAGGCTCTGTCTCAAAAAAAAAGAAAAGAAAACACAACCATCTTTAAGTTGTCTTTGTCTCATTAACAGGACTTACCTCAACACTGTGTGAATTGGATTTGTATTATACAAATTTTGATAACTCTAAAAACTATTGTGTTCAATAAGATTATTCTTATGAAGTGCCTACTATTGTGCTTGGCAAAATAAAAAAGCACATATTATTTCCTTTTCACATTTTTTTGATTAAGAATAATACATGACTTCTGGAAGTGCTTTTTAATGTGTTGGTTCTAGTTCATGGCAGGGACTTAGACTTACTGAGTTATTATTCTTGTAGTCTTACCTCCTACCATGAGGTATTTCAAATTCTTTGAAAAGTTATCAAGAGTAATTGCTGAAATTAAATGATAAATTGGACTGTGTTAACATTTTGCATTATTCCCCCTTTTCTCCTGTTACTCTTTAGTTCTTTCTTTTTCTCTAATCCTTTTTGATAATGAGACGCCTGATTATAGTAAGTCATAGAGCAGGGAGTGAGCCAGGGGCTGACAGCTGTGAGGATGATAACTCTAGTACATCTTTATAAAGGACAGTGAGCCTTCGCCTCATTTCCCCCAGGTGCTTTCCTTGTGTGAATGGGCAGTGAACTTTCAGCCTCTTTTTTAAAAAACATGTTTTGTGGCTCATGACATCAGTAAATTTGCTGTAGAGAAACATTAAAACCTCTTAGGAAAATGCTAATGATGAGTAGAAAAGTAAATAGTTTATTTTGAAAATGCCAGGTAATTATGTGAAGACCCAAAGATCCAAGAAACTCAGATCCTGCTAGAAGGAGGTGGGAGAATTAATCTTAATTTCAAAAATCTATAGTTGCACAGTGATGGCAAATATCAAAATAAGTATTATTCTTTGATTACTACAATATTCAAATACCAATGTTTAAGGAAACATATTTTAGAGAATCTGATTAATTTTAAGAGTTGATCAAAATAAATGATCTCCCTAGAAAAGTGAATTAGGCAATTCAAAGCAAATCTCCATTCATGGATGATTTCAAAGTTATTCCCAAAGCTATTTTAAAATTCAAATATTGCATCATTCACATAAAATGATTTATGAAATTAGTATTTGTTAAGTAAAATTATTTGACTGAGTAATTTTGGATGGAGCAATGATTTAACAAATTAACAAAGGAACAGTAGTTGCTAGGCAGTTAGCAGTATTGCTTTATAAAAATAAGAATAAATGTGTGGGTTTTTTTTCAGATACTCCAAATAATCTGTTACACAACTATGCATACTTCAATGCCAACATTTCCACTAGTAAGATATGCAAACAACAATATAAAACTAAAATCACCAAACATTTATAGTTGTCAGTTTCACTCAGAAAAGAACATTGATGAGCCATCAGTGTTCAAAATAAGACAGTTGACAGCCACATTGAACCTGTCTATCACCCTGCATTTGTTTTAATATGTAATCGAAGTGAAAATTACTTTGCCAGCTTCATAAATCAGATGTTGAATTAGGACCTTTTCCAGTGCCTTCTGACATACTTCACACCTCTGTAGGCAAAAGCGACAAGAACAGACAAAACAATGGTATCAGCACAGCATACTGAATGAAGTACACTGAGAAACAGGTCAGCCATCCAGGACTCCCCCAGTGCTTCCCAAAGCCAAAGAAATCAGTATTTTGGCAACCTGAGTGAAGTCATTTTATTGGATAATGAAGTTGTAGAAAGTGTGGTTGAATTGGAGCAGAGAATGATAGACTTGTCCAGGATAGCATTACAGTAGCAATTCTTTCTCCAATACCTTGTCAAGTTGGCTCACTAATTAAAATATATAGTTGAAGTGGAGGAATAAACAATGACTTCTTATCTAAATGTGAATTCACTTGATTATCTTCTCCTGTCATGCCAGAGCATCTTCTTTGAGTACAGGTCTGCTGACTGGAATTGAATCATTGTGTACAAACCACATCCAACATCTTCAATTCCCAGTTTCTGTTTATCTAAAGAGGAGGGAGATTTGGTCATTTGTGAAGAAATCTGGGTACACAATACTTGCACAACTTTTCCCTCTTTCTTAGTTATTTTAGTCATCATTTTGTTAGCAACTTGCCTATATCACATCTCCACAAAGCATTCAATTTCATTTTCATTGACATCACGGCCACAGGTCTCCTTTCAAAACTCAACGTTTCACTTCCATAATACAGTTTCAATTAATTATGCAGTTACAATAAGTAAAATGTCATTTGGGGGACAAGCTACTGACTCATCTGTTGGGAGTAGAAGTCCAGGCAGTGCATAGAGTGGCCTCCAGAGCTATTTCCAGGTCTTCGGGTGATATGGGGCTCAGCACTGGTGGGGCTTGCTAAAACAGCTTCCAAACTTCCTTATTGGGATATGTGGATTTTCATAGTGTTGGTTTGAGACTCTGTGTACTAAGTATTTCCTTCTTGTTTGATGTTCACATTCTTTCAGTGTGCAGATGATAGATTGCTTTGTGCTATAACCACTCAAAGTGTGCACCCTTTGGAGAAAACCGTGTAGGACCAAGAGAACACCAGCTGTCTGCAGAGTGATGTGGAGCTTTCCAGTGTCTGTCCTCATGATTTGTTTTTGTCACAGCATAAGAAACTTGTAATGGAAACTGCTGTCTAGACAGGCTAAAGGAGCCCCTGGGGGGCTTTTGTGCATCTGCTATGATCTGTGATATACAATTCTTTTCCACCCTAGGTTATTCTGAGTTTCACTAATAAAATGTCTTCAGACACTTTTATATTAAATATGTGACACTTCCTAGACCATTTCAATAGTAAGTTTTCCTTAGCAACAAGAGCCCCCCCACTCTTTGTATTGTTGGGGGGTGTGAGCTAGAAAGGAAGAAAGGCCAAGTATGGGTCATATTCATATTGACTTAGTTTCCAGAGCTCATAAATAATCATGTGGTCAGAGCAGCCAAGATGGCGGTCTGTAGCCAGCTTTCTGCAGACGCTCCTGTCCAGAAGGAGAGTTAAAAGAAAGAAATTTAGTAAGAAAGCCAACGGTTTGGAACTGAGCCAAAAGAGAAGGTCAAAGAACACACATCAACCCTGCTGGAACAACCCGTGACCCCAAGGATACAAATAAAAGGTACAGAGCACATGGCCAAGCGTATGGGAGTCCCCTCCCCCCATGAGATTGGCTCGCAGCATACTCCATACCTCCATACAAACAAGCAAGCAGAGTTCAGATGTCCTCCCACTCTACCCCACGGGAGAAACCCTCTAAAAACCAGACCTCCTTCCCTTACTAGGGTGCCATGGCACTCTCCTGCCAGGCATAAAACTGTATAAAACTGCATATATTCTCTACCTGCAAGTTTGAACTCCTGGCACTCCCCTCCACTCTCATTCTGAGGTCTGGAGGTCTGGCCACCATGGAGTCCAGATTCTTAGGCATTTTCTCGAGGGGTGTGAACAGGGTTTGGGCTGTTGCTGATCTGTGTTGGAGTGAGTGAGAGGAAAGTGAGCCAAGAGGAGGCCGGGAGTTTATCCAGCTCAGGAGTGGTGAGATGAAAGTGAGCCGAGAGGAGGCTGAACTGGAGAGGCGGTCTCCCAAGGCACCAAGTGGCAGCGGGAGTGATGGCTGTGGGCCTCACACCCCTGAAGATGTTTTGAGGAGACACTCCCACTCTCTCTGGGTGGCCAGGGGGAGCCGGCTTCTCCAGTGGCAGCCATCGGCAGAGGGACAGGACTTGGGAGTGAAGGATATGCCTGAGGTGGTACTGGGACCGGCTTGGGCCAAGTGCGGGGATTAGAATATACGCACTGAGAAAGCTTTGCTAAATTTCAGCCATACCTGGCCCTCAGGGATGACATCTGAGACAAAGGGCTAAAGCTTACAGACTGAGTCAGGACTATTAGCAGCCCAGCGTCTCTTCTTTAGGGCAGAAATTCTGCGAACTTGTTCTGTTCTATCAGCAACATCAATCAGGGACAGGGCTGGAACTGAGTGAATTGCCCCAGCCCCTATCAAGTACCCAGGTTGTCAGGCCTCACCTCCCTCCTGCCAACACTGACAGAAACTGGTGGACTGGCCGAGGAGCCACAGAGCCCCTTGTGACCTAGGCAGGCACAAACCTCTAGAGCTTCTGCTCATTGGAGGGAACTGGATCACAGCCCTGCAGGGTTAACCAGAGCCTGGGTGTGACAGAGGGGCAAGGTGGGGAAGGAGCCATCAACCTTCCCAGACTAATTTACTGGCTGGGGGGCCCTGCTGAGCTCACAGAGCTCTGGAGCGAGTTATACTAGAGCTTCCAGCAGACTCCTGCTATCTAGTCACCAGAGACTTTTCAACTCTTTGATTTGAGGTTGGTACTGGATGGGACAATTGATTGGGACCTCTTCAACTGGGCCAATCACCTGAGGACTTTCCAATGGGGTACCCTGGGTGTGTGGTAGTGGGAAGGTTTGATTTTCCTTTTCCAATTGTTGTCTGTGGGGGGCGTGGTGACCTAACTGCTGGTATTTCTCCACAGCTCAGATTCCAACACAGAGTAACCGATTCTCTAAGGTATGACAGAGACTAGCTGAAAATAAGACAGAGCCACTTAACCCCACCACATGAAGAAGGCCCCCAGCTTTGCAGGCAGTAGCAAAGTACGGGTTGGCAAAACTCTAGGGGAAAAGGTACAAACACCAGTCCCAGCTCACAGGCAAAGGACTGGTCAATCACTACTACTAGAACCCCCCAACCTAACTTATCCTTACCTACTCATCCAGCCAAACGGTGCAAAATAAATATGGGGCAGAATCAGCAGAAAAGCCCTGGAAACATGAACAACCAGAGTAGATCAACCCCCCCAA
>CAUYRH010032045.1:0-17679 GCA_963574655.1 Perodicticus potto | reverse complement strand
TTTATTGCAGCTCAGTTTACGATCACCAAAATGTGGAAACAACCTAAATGCCCACCAATCCAGGAATGGATTAACAAACTATGGTATATGTACACTATGGAATACTATTCAGCCATTAAAAAAATGGAGACTTTACAGCCTTTTTATTAACCTGGATGGAAGTGGAACACATTTTTCTTAGTAAAGCATCTCAAGAATGGAGAAGCATGAATCCCATGTACTCAAGTTTGATATGAAGACAATTAATGACAATTATTGTCATGGTGGGGGTGAGGGAAGGGGAGAACAGAGAGAGAAAGAATGAGGGAGGGGTGGGGAAAGGAAGAGCAGATAGAGGGAAGGAGCGAGGTGGGTGGGGTCTTGGGGCCTTGGTGTGTGCCACACCATTTGGGGGTAAAACTCAATTGTAAGAGGGACTTTACCCAACAAATGCAACTAGTGTAACATGGTTTCTTGTACCCTCAATGAATCCCCAACAATAAAAAAAAAAAGAAAAGAAAATACAGATAAATAATTCACTGAAATCAGGAAAACAACAAATAAACAAAATGAGAAATTCAACAGAGAGTGAAGTTACGTATATAAAAACATCTAGTGCTAAAAACATAATCAATGAAATTTTAAAAATGCAATAGAGAACATTAATAGCAGAAATGATCAAGCAAAAGAATGAACTCTAAGCTCAATGAGAGATTATTTGAAAATATACAGTCAGGTAAGAAAAAGAAAAAAGAAAGAAAAGTAAGAAAGCTTGCAAGATTTATGGGACAGCATTAAAAGAACAAATGTTTGAGGTATAGGAGTTCAAGAAGGAGATGAGAGAGACAACAGGGTAGAAAGTTCAAAGAAATAATAGAAAACTTTCCAATTCTAGGTTAAGATATACATATCCAGGTACAGGCACACCAAAAGTCTTCGATCAGACTTGCCCTGAGTAAAACTACATCAAAACATACTATCAGGCTCAGCGCCTGTGGCTCAACGGGCTAAGGCGCCAGCCATGTACACCTGAGCTGGCGGGTTCGAATCCAGCCCGGACCCGCCAAACAACGACAGCTGCAACCAAAAAATGGCCAGGCATTGTGGCGGGCACCTATAGTCCCAGCTACTTGGGAGGCAGAGGCAAGAGACCAGCTTAAGCCCAGAAATTGGGTAAATGCCACAGCACTCTATCCAGGGAGACAGATGAGGCTCTGTCTCAAACAAAAAAAAAAAAAAAACCACATACTATCAAATTGGGACAGGTGCGTTGGGTCACACCTGTACTCCTAGCACTTTGGGAGGCAGGGCTGAAGAATTTGAGACCAGCCTGAGCAAGAGAAAGACCCCATCTCTATTAAAAATAGAAAAAATTAGCCAGGCATTGTGGTGGGCACTTGTAGTCCCAGCTACTCAGAAAGCTAAGATAGGAGGATCACTTGAACCCAGGAGTTTGAGGTTGCTATGGGCTAGGCTGATGCTACTGCACTCTAACCTAGGCAACAGAGTGATACTATCTCAAAAAAAAAAAAAAAAAAGTCAACTTGTTATTAGCTTAAAATAGGCTGTTATAACTGTAAAATGTGTTATGTAAGCCAAATGGTAACCACAATGCAAAAACCTATAGTAGATACATAAATGGTAACAAGTAAGGAATCAAATCATATTACTAGAGAAAAACATTTAATCACAAAGGAAGACAGCAGAAGAGGAAGAAAGGAACACAGGATCTATAAAACAACCAAAAAACAATTAACAAAATGGTAGTAGTGAGTCCCTACTTATTATTAATTACCTGGGAATATAAAAGGATTAAATTCTCCAATTAAAAGACAGAGTGGCTGAATAAATAAAAAATTAAGACCCAACTATATGCTGCCTACAAGACACTGTACCTTTAAGGATATACAAAGGTTGAAAGTGAAAGGAAGGAAAAAGATATTCCATGAAAATGTAAACCAGGCTCCGTGCCTGTGGCTCAACGGGCTAAGGCGCCAGCCACATACACCTGAGCTGGCGGGTTCGAATCCAGCCCAGGCCCGCCAACCAACCATGACAGCTGCAACCAAAAAATGTCCGGGCGTTGTGGCGGGCGCCTGTAGTCCCAGCTACTTGGGAGGCAGAGGTAGGAGACTCGCTCGAGCCCAGGAATTGGAGGTTGCTGTGAGCTGTGATGCCACAGCACTCTAACCAGGGTAACAGCTTGAGGTTCTGTCTCAAAAAAAAAAAAGAAAATGTAAACCAAAACAAAATAATGATGGCTACAATTAAATAAAATAGACTTTAAGTACAGAACTTTAAAACAAGACAAAAAGGTCATTACATAATGATAAAGGGATCAATTAATCACAAAGACATAACAATTGTAAATATATATATGCCCCAAATATCAGAGCACCTAAATACATAAAGTAAATATTAGTAGATATTAAGGGAGTGACAGACTGCAACACAATAATAGTACAGGACTGCATTACCCCACTTTCAACAATAGACAGTTTATAAAACAGAAAACCAATAAAGAAACACTGAACTTGAACTTCACTTGAGAACAAATGTACCTAACAGAGATATATAGAATATTCTATCCAACAGCAGCAGAATACATGTTCTTCTCAAATGCATATACATAGAACACACTTCCTAGAACATCATATAGGTCACAAAACAAGGCTTTCCAAATTTAAGAAGACTGCAATCATATCAAATATCTTTTTTGACCACAATGGAATAAAACTGGAAATTAGTAATAGGAAGAAGCTCAGAAAATTCACAAATATGTGGAAATTAAACATTTTCCCAAACAATGAGTCGAAGAAATTAAAAGGGAAATTAAAATATCTTGGGACACGGTGTTTTGAAATGAAGATGTATGCACAATACGCCAAAATTTACAGGATGCAGCAAAAGCAGTTCTAAGGGAAAAGTTTACAGTAATAAGTGCCTACATCAAAAGAGAAGATATATTGCACATAACCTAATCTTACACTTCAAGGAACTAGAAAAAGAACAAACTAAGCCTCAAGTTAGTAGAAGAGAGGAAATAATAAAGATTGGAACAGAACTAAAGACTAGAAAAACAATGGAAAAGATCAATGAAACTAACAGCTCTTTTTTTTTTTTTGAAGATATAAAATTGACTTTGGCTACTAGACTAAGAAAAAATAAGAGAAGACTCAAATATAATTGGAAATGAAGTCAAAGAGGAAACATTACAACTGATAGCACAGAAATACAAAGGATCATCTGAGACTATTATGAACAGTGCATGCCAATAAATTGGATAACCCAGAAAAAAGTGAATAAATTATTAGACACATACAACTTAGCAAGATTTAATCACAAAGAAATAGAAAATCTGAACATACTAATAATGAGCAAGGAGACTCAGTAACAAAGTCTCCCATCAAAAAGTCCAAGACTTGATGGCTTCATGGTTGAATTCTACCAAATATTAAAAGAAGAACTAACACCATATCAATCCTCAAACTCAAAAAATTGAAAATGAGGGGAAACTTCCAGACTCAATTTACAAAGCCAGCATTACCCTGATACCAAAGATAATGACACAAGAAAAGAAATTATAGGCCAATATCCCTGATAACACAGACACAAAAATCCTCAGCAAAATACCACCAAATCATATTCAACAGTGCATTAAAAGGATCATTCATTCATCTCTTGGATACAAATGCAAACCAACATATGCAAATCATAAATATGATACACTACATTAACAGAATCAAAGATAAAAGCCATAAATCACCTCAATATATGCAGAAAAGGCACTTGATAAAATTCAATACCTTTTCATGATAAAAACTCTATTGTTTTTATCATGTTGAGGAACATGCCTCAACAAAATAAAAACCATGTATAAGTTCTTAGCTAATATACTAGTTAAGAATGAAAAGATGAAAGCTTTTCTTCTAAGATCAGGAACAAGACAAGGATGCTCACTCTTGCCACTTCTATTCGACATGTATGAAAGTCCTAGTCAGAACAATTAGGCATGAAAAAGAAATAAAAGGCATCCTAATGGGAAAGGAAGAAGTGAAATTAACTATCTCTATCTGCTAACAAAAGGATATCTGGGTCATTATGAAAGTTTTAAGATACATAAAAATCAAAAAAGGTAAAACCTGCATGGATAGAAACAAATGAAGCCCTCCCAGTAACACCAATAAGCCAAGAAGCTGCATGCTCACACAGTGAAGCAGAAAGGATGCTGTGGACCATGCTTCCTGGAAGTAAAGCAAGGGACCATAACACAGTCTGTCTCAAAACTTTCATAGTGACCCACATATCTTATACATAGAAAACCCTAAAGAATCTCCCCACAAAATTCTAGAATTAGTAAATGAATTCAATAAAATTTGAGGATACAAAATCAGCATAAAAAATTCAAAATTGTTTTTACATATTAATAATGAACTATCAAAAAAATCAAAAAATGGGCAGCACCCATAGCTCAGTGGGTAGGGTGCCGGCCACATACACCTAGGCTGGCGGGTTGAAACCCAGCCCAGGCCAGCTAAAACAACAAGAACAACTGCAACAACAACAATGAAAAAATAGCTGGGCATTATGGTGGGCGCCTATAGTCCCAGCTATTTGGAAGGCTGAGGCAAGAGAATCACTTAAGCCCAAGAGTTTGAGGTTGCTGTGAGCTGTGATGCCATGGCACTCTACCCAGGGCAATAGCTTGAGACTCTGTCTCAAAAAATAAATAAATAAACAATCTTAGGAATAAATTTAACCAAAGAGGTGAAAGATCCACTGAAAGCTATAAAACACCAATGACAGAAACAGAGACAACGTACGTAAATGGAAAGATACCCCATGTTAATGGATTGGAAAAATGAATATTGTTAAAATTTCACACCACCAAAAGCAATCTAGAGATTCAATGCAATCCCTATCAAGATTCTAATGACAATTTTCACAGGAAGAGAAAACACAATCTTTCATAGAGAACCACAAAAGACTCTAAATAGTCAAAGCAATCTTGAACAAAAAGAAAAGCCAGAGGCATCACAACACTACCTGATTTCCAAATCTACTACAAGCATGGTACTGATTTAAAAACAAGAACATAGAACAGAATAGAAATAAATCCACACATTATGGTCAGTTGATGTTCAACAAAGATGCCCAAAACAGACAATGGCAAAAGACAGTCTCTTTAATAATAGTGCTGGGGAAATTGGAAATCTACATGCATAAGAATGAAATTTGACCCTCATCTCATACTAAATACAAAAATCAACTCAAAGTTCATAATGCTGAAAAAGTTCTTACCAGCTAAATAGCCAGGACATGCTCAGGAACTATCTTTTCAAGATTCCTCTCATGCACCCTGTGAGGATATCTGGAATTATCCTGGTGTTAGACATGCAGGGTCTCACTTCTGCTTTTGGCAGTAATGGAGGCATGGGGACTCCCTATCCCTACATTAAATGACTAGAACACCAAAAAACATAATGAAGCACCGATTTTCAAACTTGTATAATAGGCAGTGTGAAATAATTCCTCACAGAAGGAAAAGCAAGCTCAGTGGTCTCACTGAGTTGGGAAAACAAAGATCAGAGTTCAGGCAGGCAGGGCAGCTAGAATTTACAGGAAAGAATAGTAGGAAGTATGAAATTTTGTGAGAAAGACCTCTGGAGATCTGCAGAGTGACCTCTTTATGTTTTTAGCTGAGTACATATCTGTACAAAATGGGAAAGAACTATCCAAGGCCTGGAAAATAACTGCTAAAAGCAGTAGGTTTAAACATTTCTGGAGTTCTCACACTGGGGAACAGTTCATGTTCTCATTAGCTGCAGTGGAAAGACTTTGTGGGGCATCAAGTTTGCTAGTGGGGCTAAATTATTAGCCTTAGATAAAGGCTGCTCTAGACCTAATCTAACAAACCTTTAAGAGATTCAACTAATTTCTGGTCAGAATGAAGTCCAACATTATTTAAAGTTCTAAAACAAAATCCAGCATCTAACAACGTAAAATCTGAAATATCCATCATCTAGTCAAAACCTACTAGGCATGCAAAAAGGAAGGAAAATAAAACCCACAACCAAAAGAAAAGTCAATCACTAGAAATGGATCCAGAAATGACTCAAATAAAGAAATTAGTAGCCACCACTGTCAGGAAAGCTATTCTAAATATGCCTTACATGTTTCAGAAAATATAATACAATAATTTTAGATACAATATCTAAAATTAAAAATATACTGAATAGGATTAAGAGCAGATTAGATAATGAATAAGAAAAAAATCAATAAATTTGAAAACACCTCAAAAAAAACTATTCAAAATTTAACCATGTAAAAGAAATGACTGAATAAAAAAATGAATAGAACATACATGACTTGGGGGGCAATATAAAACCTATGTGCAATTGGAGAGCCAGAATGAGATGGAAAAAAAGACCATTAATGAAACAATGGCTGAAGAAAATAGATTATGGACCTAAGCTTCCATTTTGAGAAATCAGAATAGGAATGAAAAAATAAAGCCAAATTAAACAGAAAGAAAGGAATAGAAAAATCAGTGAAATAGGAAAAAGAAAAACAGTAGAAAAAAAACAAATGAAATAAAAAATATAGTTCTTGGCTCGGCGCCTGAGGCTCAAGCGGCTAAGGCACCAGCCACATACACCTGAGCTGGCAGGTTCGAATCCAGCCCGGGCCTGCCAAACAACAATGATGGCTGCAACCAAAAAAAAAATGGCCGGGCGTTGTGGCGGGCGCCTGTAGTCCCAGCTACTTGGGAGGTGGAGGCAGGAAACTCGTTTGAGCCCAGGAATTGGAGGTTGCTGTGAGCTGTGATGCCACGGCACCCTATCCAGGGTGATAGCTTGAGGCTCTGTCTCAAAAAAAAAAAAAAAATAGTTCTTTGAAAAGATCAAGAAAGTTGATAAACCTCTGGCAAGTCTAATCAGGAAAAGAAATGAGAGAAAGAACAAATTGTCAGTATCAGGAAAAGAACAGGGCATACTCCTACAGATCTTATAATACATAAAATGGATAATGAAGAAGCATTAAAAACAACTTTATACTAATAATAGGTTTGACAATTGGGTGAAATATGTAAGTTCCTTGAAAGATACAAACCGTTTTAGTTCATTCAAGAAATAGATAACTGAATAGCACTATATCTATTAAAAGAAATTAAATTTATAGTTAGAAGTCTTCCCACAAAGAAAACTCCAGGTCACAGTAAGTATCAATGGAGAATTCTACATAATATTTATGGAAGAAATGACAGCGAATTCTATACAAACTTTTCCCGAAAATAGAAGAAAAAACATACCCCAACACATTTTATGAGGCCCTGAATTTCCCTGAAATCAAAACCAAAGACATTACAGGAAAAGAAAACCACAAACCAGTATCTCTCATAAACATAAAAAAAAAAAAATCCTTAGCAAATTGAATCTAGCCACATATATCATCATAACAAAATAGGGTTTATCCTAGGAATGTAAAGTTGTTTTAACATTCAAAAATTAATGTAATTCACTATATTAACCAACTAAAACAGAAAAATAATATGATCATCTCAGTTGATTTAACAGGATATTCACAAAAATTCAATACCCACTCATGATTAAAAGCTCCCCACAAAATACAAATAGAAGGTAGCTTCCTCAACCTGAAAGTGAACATCTAAGAAAAACCATCAGCTCACATCATACCAGGAGAGAGTGTGTATTTTCCTCCCTGAACAGCAGGAAAGAAGGAAGTTTGCCCTCACCACTTCTCATCAGCATTTGGTAGAGGATCTAGCCAATATAATGAGGCAAGAAAAATTATAAAAAGTGAGACATGTTAGAAAGGAAGAAGTAAAACTGTCTTTATTTACAATCTGATAGTCTATATAAAAAATCCTAAGAAATCTACATTTTTTAAAAACGCTTTGTAAGGTCACAAAATACCTGGTCAGAATATAAAATTCAATTATATTTCTACAGAGTAGCAAACCAAAATTTTTAAGCACTACTATATCATAAGAAATATAAACCACTACTTATGGATAAATTTATAAAATATGCATAAGACCTATACACTGAAAATTATAAAACATTGATGAGAGAAATTTTTAAAGACCTAAATAAATGGAAAAGGACAACAGGTTTATGAATTCAAAGATTCAATATTATTATAATATCAATTCTTCCAAATTAAAGATTCAATGCAATGCCAACCAAAGTCCCATCGGTCTTTTTCATATAAACTAACACAATGTAAACTTACATGAAATTGTGAATACATTTTGAAAAAAAAAAAAAAGAACTTACATTACCCAATTTCAAGACTTACTGTAAAGACACAGTAATAAAGACAGTGATATATTGGTAAAATTATAGATACATCAATGGAACAGAATAGGCTCCAGAATAGACACACATATACAAAGTCAACTGATTTTCAACCAATGTGCCAAGGTAATTAATGTACGACAAGAAGCCAGAACAATCAAGCATTTGATATGGAAAAAAATAAACCTTAGTTCTGATACCTTACACCATATATAACAATTAAAATCACAAGCCTACTTTTAAGAGCTGAAACCATAAATTCTAGAAGAAAACTTAGGAGGTAGGCAAACCTGGGGTTAGGCAAAGATTTCTTCAACGGAACACAAAAATGTGAATCATAAAATGAAAAAATGATAAATTTTACTTCATCAAAATTTGAAACTTCTGTTCTTTGAAAGATGCTATTAGAAAATAAGAGCAAATCATAGGTTAAGAGAAAATATTTTCAAAATATATAACTGACAAAGAACTTGTATCCAAAATATATAAAGAACTCCTGTAACTAAGAAAGAACATAATCAACTCAATTAAAAAATTTGCAAACAATTTGAACCGACACTTCAAAGATATGCAGATGGTAAATAAGCACATGAAAAAAAGTTCAACATCATTAGGAGCAGAGGCTTATGCCTGTAATCCTAGCACTCTGGGAGGCTGAGATGGGTGGATTGCTAGACCTCATGAGTTCAAGACCAACCTGAGCAAATAATGAGACCCCCATCTCTACTAAAAATATAAAAACTGAGGCACGAGGATCATTTGAGGGGCAGCGCCTGTGGCTCAAAGGAGTAGGGCGCTGGTCCCATATGCCAGAGGTGGCGGGTTCGAACCCAGTCCTGGCCAAAAAAAAAAAAAACTACCAAAAAAAAAAAAGAGGATCACTTGAGCCTAAGAGTTAGAGGTTGCTGTGAGCTATAATGCCATGGCACTCTACCTAGGGTGACAGCTTGAGACTTTGTCTCAAAAAAAAAAAAAAGTTCAAAGTCATTAGTCGTTAGGTAAATGCATATTTAAGTCACAACTGAAATACCCACTATATACTCCCTAGTATTGCTAAAATTAAAAAGACTGAAAATACCAAGTATTAGCAGGGATATGGAGTAATGCAATTCTCATACACTTTTAGTGAAAAGGCAAAATGGCAGACTCACTTTGGAAAGCAGGTTGACAGTTCTAATAAAGATAAACATACACTTGCCATCAGAAATCTCACTCCTGGATATATACTCAAAAGAAACACAAATATATGTCCAAACAAAGACTTGTATACAACAACACACATGAATCTCAAAAGCATTATGTTAATCAAAGAAGCCAGAAACCAAAAAGCATATGCAATATGAACCACTTATGTAGAAAAGGCAAAACTATAGGGGCAGAAAATATTCTATTGTTGACAGGGGCAGGAGAAGGGGATTAGCTCCAAAGAGGAGGGAACATTCTGGAGTGAGGAAAAGGTTCTATATCAAGTCTATGGTGTGATTACACAAACTCTATACATTTGTCAAAACTCATCGCTACATTTAAAATTGGTGAGTATTATCGTACATATGTTATACTTTAATAATAAAGCTGAATTTAAAAAAAATTATAACATCTCTTTTCTGGGCAGACAGCTAATAAAGAAATAAAAAGACACTGTTTACCTTCCCAGTCTTCCATGTAAGGTGCCTCCTCAGCTTCTTTCTCTGGGGAGGTCCTGTCAATGAATTTTCCTTCTTTCATGACTCTGGTGATTTCTCGAAGCTGATGTAGCAAACGTTTCTCTTGGTCAGAAGTCACAGTCTGTGCTCTGCTTCGAAATATCAGACAATCCAGGCATTTATCAATAAATACTCCTAGGCAATGGACTAAACATCACTATAATCTGTCTAGATCCTAGAATAGAAAGTCCAACAGCAGCAGATAATTATTCTAAGAACTGATCCTGAAACTGCATGACTAGGAACTAGAGATGTTAGTTCAATGTTTTCATTTTTAAAATGGGAAAACTAAAGCTCAGAATAGAGCAAGTGATTGCCCAAGGTCTCACATGGTTAATTTCAATAATTGGACCAGACCCTGATATCTCAGCTTTCAGTTCAGTGTTCCTTCACTATACTTCATTGCCCTAATCTCTAATCTCCTAGCAATTCCACTGTTTATGACATTACTCCCTCTACTACCAAGCTACTTTTCTCTGAAGGAAGGTCATCAAAAGAAAATATTCTGGGCCATTAGCCTCAACCAGGGACAAATATGCTACTAGAATCACCAAGCTTAATTTACTTGCATAGGAACAATGATACATTTTAAAATTTTATAGCTCAGTAATTCTGAAAATTCAGTCATCTAGACAGAAATTGGGTTACAAATGCATTTAGACTGCTAGTTAATAGCAGCATGATAATCAAAACTACCTTGACCTCTGACAGTATTCTATACAATTCTCCTTCTTTTTTTTATTGAAACAAAGTTTCAGTTCATCACCCTCAGTAGAGTGTTGTGGTGTCATAGCTCACAGCAATTTCAAACTCGGGCTCAAGTGATTCTCTTGCCTCAGCCTTCCTAGTAGCTGGGACTACAGATACCCGCCATAACACCTGGCTATTTTTTTTGTTTGTTTATTTGTTTTTTTAGCAGGCCTGGGCCAGGTTCAAACCCACCAGCGCCGGAGCATGTGGCTGGAGCCCTAACCACTGAGCTATGGGTGCCCCATGTTCTATACAATTCTTAAGCACAATGTTCAAGTTCCACAGTTTAGAAATCCTGGTTTGAGTCCCAATTTAGCTCTGTAGATCAGGACAATATCTGCAAAAATAACACCAGCCTCAAGGATTATAATAGTTTGATTATAGCCGGGCATTGTAGTGGGCGCCTGTGGTCTCAGCTGCTCGGGAGGCTAAGGCAGGAGAATCGCCTAGGCCCAGGAGTTGGAGGTTGCTGTGAGCTGTGTGAAGCCATGGCACTCTAACGAGGGTGACAAAGTGAGACTCTGTCTCTACCAAAAAAAAAAAAAAGAATAGTTTGATTATTTTCTTTGAGAGGGAAGAACTGCATCATACTGACAGGCAAACAAGATTCTACTTAGAAGACTAAGAACTATCTGCTTTGAGTTCAGTTTTATCGAGTGGCAGGATTTAACAGAAACTATTTGTTCTCCTCTTAAAAACCCAAAGCACTCTAAGTTCATATTACACTTAGGAAGGAAAAACTAAGAAGAATAATCCCTGCCCTCATGGAGCTTAGTTTTTTTTAGAAATACTGATCTATTAATTGGGTGTAAATGACAAGACCATGGTGATTGGTGAGACATAGAAAGTGAAATTAAAAAAGATAAACCAAGAATGATGTCTAATTTCTGCCTCAGGTAACTAAGTAGATGATGGAGCCATTTACTGAGGTGGGAATATTAAAGAAGAGTAGGTTCAGTTGGGAATAGATGATGAGTTACATTTTGTACATTCCATCATTTAAGAGACATTTATCAATTGATGAGGCTAAGAGTAGATACCTATGAGATATATCCAGTAGGGCGCTTGAATACAGAGGTCAGGAACTTAAAAAAAGATTTCAATAGGGAATGGTCATGAGTTACTCTTCTACCATGGAAATATGGAAAATGCTTATATTAAAAGTGAATACCTCTAACAACTATTTAAAAAGTAAAAATATTTACTTAATATCTACTACATGAACACAGTAAACAAAACAGACTAAATCCATCCTCAAAGACTTTACATTGCAGCAATCCATGCCAGAAATCTGTAGTCCCACAAACACATTCAACATGTCTTCCAGGGCTCTTTGCAACATCTTGAGCTGTGCCATGGTTCTCACAGATACATCATTACAACTGGGCGTGCTACTCCAGGAAGGAAATTCTGCTGACTATAAAAACAGAAAGGAGGACATCTTACTTCTGATTCCTAGATCCTTTTCTTAGTCTTTGTGTCCTGGGGCTGGATATTGTGCTTTATACAGACCTAATATGGTAAAATAATGAACTTCTACCTTCTACGAGGTTTCATTATTTAAACATGTAAAATTTCTCTTAGTTTTCATTTAAACTAATGAAATTTCTCTGTCTGTTTGTTTCCCCATATTTCTATTCTTACATAAGCATTAAGATAAAGTTTCAGAAACTGTGTAGTTCTTGAATTTTAAGCCAATATCTTGTAGCTGTGGGATGAATATTATATAGACTTAGGAAGTGTCTTCTTTGTCTTAAATCCTCTGCTTGATTCCCAGAAGCCTAGAGATGTGATACAATTTTGATTTGACAGAACAAAAACTGGGGTATTTGGGGCTCTTATAATAATTATAGAAGCACAGACTTGTAAAAGAACCAATACCACAGAAACTGAGATTAAAGGATATATACTGTAAGTATAAAAAGTAAAACAATGTAGAAACATGGTGCTATGGTTTTAATATTAGTTCCTTTTGAAACTTAGGTTGTAAATGCCATTGTAATAGTATTAAAAGGTGGGGCCTTTAAGAAGTGATTAGGTCATAAGAACAGAGCCCTCATGAACAAATGAGTGTCATTACCAAAGGAGTTGGTAAGTTATCCCAAGAGCAGATTGTTACAAAGCAAGTCTGGCCCCTCCTGCTTCACTCTTTTGCACAAGCTTGCTTGCCCTTCCACCTTTCCAACACTGGGTAATGCAGGAAAAAGGCCTAACCAGCTACCTGCCCTTCGAACTTGGAATTCTTAGCCTCCAGAACTATGAGCTAAATAAACTTCTATTCTTTATAAATTACCCAGTCTGTGGTATTCAGTTAAAACAACAGAAAACAGATTAAGACACATACACTGCTTAGCCATTACAGTTTTAAGGGCCCACTGTCCTATACGACTCACCTGTAAGGATAAAGTGTATTGGATTAAGGAGTATCAGAAAGTTCATCTTATGGACTGGAAGTTAAAGATCAGAAAAATATTAGGAGCTATACTCTCTTTAGTGGAAGGAGAGCTGCTCCCAAGATCCTGAGAAGTACTGTGAAAAATGTTTTACATAACCTTTGCCATGTTTCAGGCTTAAATCAATATGTTCTCAAGGAGTCCACACCTCAGCACCTTATACTACATAAAAAGTAAACATTCTGGGCTAAGACCAATGGCACCAGAAACAAGGAGATAGTACAACTCCAGCTGCAGCCTAGGGACCTGGACCTGCAGCCTAAGTCCTCTGCCTTGGTACATAAATCATGGAGAAGTTAAATATGGCACAGAGTGGACAGATAGTAGTAAAGGGTTATAGTATTGCATCCCGGCTTGGGATATAGACAGATAGTATACATGGGTTGAATGGTGGGCAATTTGATTTGAATTAAGGGAGTCTTTTACTCAACAGTGAGGAATAATGAGAAAATATCTTCATGTGGTTTCTCACCCCAAGGCTCAGAGGTTTGGTCTTCCATGTGAAAAGCCCTGCCCACAGGTATTCATGTATGCTTTTCATTACCCTTAAGTGCAGCCTGTGGCTTCCAATGGCCCAGGTTAAAGTACAGACATTTTTTGAGGCATGAGGGTCTAAAACATCCTGGATAGTTCTCCCCCAAAGCTGTAAGGGCAGCTAGAGAATAGGTGCAGAAAAGGCCAGAAAAGCATAATCGCATAAAGTGGTTTATACACAATCAGGCAAATAGCCATACGTTAGATAATGTATATAAAGCATTTATCTCAGGGCATGGTCCTTAGTAAGTAACAAATAACAACTATTACCATATACTCACACAGATATATTCATGTATCTATATCACTCTGGAGATCATCCTAGAATCTAGATAGTAACCCTGCTTTCCATACCAAAAGAAAGTCAAGGCTTTAAGGCCCAGATCTGGGTCATCCACTTATCATTTCAATAGCTTTGTATACACTGTAGGAAAATGCCAGGAAGCTGCAATCTGACAATACCCACTCTTTTCCTAACCAGCCAAAGATGAGCAAGGCTGGAGCCAGCAAGCAGAGAAGGGAATGGGGGCACTAGTACCATCAAAGATGGCAAGAAGAAGAAGACAAGCTAGAACAGCGTTTCCCAAGGCAAAGACCTCCTTTGGGAGGTGTGGGTGGTGGACCTTTCAACACATCCTCCTGCTTGGGATTTTGCTGCTCACCCTGCCATTCTTCCTCCATCCCTGTGAGAGGCATAACTGAAACTAAACCCCTGTTTGTTCTTAATCTCACATTCTGACTTTTCCTCCCCTCAAACACTTACCTAACTATTTTCTTAGTTGTTGCCCACTTCCATCAACTTCCTTTCAAGATTCCATCACCTTTTAAGATTCTCAGTGAGCCCGGCAGCAAGAAAAGTATAAGTCTTCCCTGTGGGGCACCCTAATGGGCTGATTTGACTCTGGACATCTACCTTACATGTCTAATTCTGTGCTGACATAGTAAACACAAAACACAAATACCTAAGCTGAGCACATTTACTCTCCTCTCTCATGTTGTCTCAAATAGAAAGCACAATATTCAATAATCTGGTTTTACTTAAAATTATACCTTTTTGCAGACAGCTAGAAAATTATCTTTCTTAAAATCTAGTTATTTTACCCTGCATGATTTAGTCACAAATTTACTCCTTATCATAATAATTTACACAACACTAAACTCTTAAAAATTGAGGTTGTTTGATAGTATGCAAAGGTTACTGTTATATGAAAAAGAATATGTAAATGATAAATGAGTTGGCAATTACATAAAATGAAAATAAGTGCTCCATTTACCAAAGAAATGCAATATTTTGAATTGATTCTCTAAATGGGAAGTAGTCTGAATCCTGTTAGATGAAAACCTACCTCTCCCCATTCGGTCCCACTCTGCTGATTAATTTTTCCATGGCCTCCTCTGTCTCCTTCAGTTTTTCTTGCAGTTGAGCAAGCTCAAAATTGGCTGAAAAATAAGTATCACTCTAAGAACTATCATGCACAACTCCCTAAACCCTTTAAAGAGGCCACAAATTTTTAAAATTATTTTACTGATATACTTCCCATTAATATTACATTTAAGAACAGCAGCTTTCCTAAAGGATTCCTTGAAGATTTCCAGAAAGGATGCAAAATATGACTGGGAATATCCAGTTCCATAGAGATTCCAGGAGTAAATGCAAAAAACATGATAGACATGATTTCCCACAATGTTTGCCAAGTCTTTTCTTTTTAGGTGGCAAACTTTTCAGAGCTTATTTTTCCTGACATTCATTCTAGTCTATAAATTCTTAGAGGAAAGAGCTATGAGATATATATACGTGTGTGTGTGGGGGGGGGTCATTTCCTCTAAGAACACAGAATATTCTAGTTGGGGAATAAATATTTGATGACTACGTTTCAAGAGTCAGAAGTGTTGTCAGGACATGCTGGCTCATACTTGTAATCCTAGGACAGAGCTATGGGAAGTCAAGGTGGGAAGATTCCTTGAGTTCAGGAGATTGAGACCAGCATAAGCAAGAATGAAACTCTGTCTCTACTAAAATCAGAAAAATTAGCTGGGTGTGGTGGCAAGTGCCTGTAGTCCCACCTAGTTGGGAGGCTGAGGCAGGAGGATCACTTGAACCCAGGAGTTTGAGGTGCTCTGAGCTAGGCTTATGCCACAGTACTCTTACCCAGGTAACCGAGTGAGACTGTGTCTCAAAAAAAAAGAAAAAAAGAAGTCAGAAGTCTTAAACTCTTTCCCTGGATATAATTTTGAAATATGAAATATAGATATTAGCTACCAATATTTTGAAGCCTAGGAATGAGAAGTAACCCATTCCAAATGTGAAATATTGAATTTGCCAATATATAAAAAAGTAAACTGGTGATTCTGTACTTTTTATAGCTATTCTTCCCTTAAAAGCCCAACATCAATATGGAAATTTTTGAGAATTCCCTGAGTTAAGGCAAAAATGGCATCAGATTAATTTTGGAGCAACTTTTGAGAAAAACTTTTAAGACATACCCACAGATGATCCATCTGGCTGTATTACAGCTATCTGACTCAATAACACTTGTGAATATACTAAGAGGGGATACTTACTAATTTTCCTGTGGCTGTTTCCTGTCATGGCAGCAGAGCATTTCCGATCCTCTGCAGTTGTTTTCCCCTTTGAGAGCTAAGAATTTAAGGAGGTATAGCACATCAACAGCAGCTCAGAACCTCAAAGTCATGGAACCCCTCATATTAAATAAAAAAAAAAAGGTTGGGAAACAAAAATTAAATCAGAAATCAAATCAAATAGCAACATTAGAGAAATAGCTTAAAAAAAAAAAATCCACACACTGAAAAATGAGATCTCTAAGTAAAAAATTATCAAGGCAAGGGAAAAATCTCCTACAGGTCATCTGCCTCACTTGTGCTCATCTAAAACGGATGTACATCACCTTGTATCAGTGGTTCTCAACCTTCCTAATGCCACGATGTATTTTCATTGTTATAAAGGGGTTGCGACCCACAGGTTGAGCCACTGCCCTATGTGCTTTTTTGTAGACTCAAATCAAGCTGCCTGCAGAATTCCTGGACAAGAAGAAACTTATCTCACCTAAGCTTTCTCTAGTTAGGAGGGCAAAGAGAAGCTTCTGCCTCTACTTCATAGTACACAGGCCCACAGACTATAAAAGCCTAGCCAGAGGCAGAACTTAATTGGGAGTTCTGCTTTTAAAGGACCACAACACAAAGTAAATGAGGTGAAAACTATGTTGATTAGTTTGATGTAAACTCTCCAGATTGTATAAAAAATCAATACACTGTACCCTACAAATGCATAAATGTATTCATGATCTATGTGTAAATGACTTAATAAAAGGGAAAAAAAAAAGAAAGAGAAGAATAAAGTGGAATTGGTCTACCTTCCCCCCAAAATAATAATGAATAAATAAATAAATAAATAAATGACCAAAACAATGTCTTCCTTAGCTAGGAAATATCAGGCTTAATTTCAGGACATGACAGTTCTGTCTCAGGAGAATTATAGGAGATGATATGAAAAGCAGCATCTCATATTCCTATGGGGAAAGAAGGAGGACAAGGTGCTGGTGGCACAGTCATTGTCTGGCCTTACAGTAGCTACTTGGAATTCACTATACCAATCCTAATAAAAAAACTCTTCTTATAAAATATTTAATGCCTTTTCAGCTTGTAAAAATGTTCAGGTCTTTGAGGGAGGGGAGTGTTTTGAATTATATCACTCACTGGATTAGGAACCACAACATCCAGGTTCAAATCCTGGTTCTGGCAGCCCAATTCATAATTGCTAAGTCATGGAAAAAACCCATGTGCCCATCGATCCACGAATGGATTACTAAATTGTGGTACATGTATACCATGGACTATTATGCAGCCTTAAAGAAAGATGGAGACTTTACCTCTTTCGTGTTTACATGGATGGAGCTGGAACATATTCTTCTTAGCAAAGTA